>ML241867.1:88976-154435 GCA_005239495.1 Nicotiana undulata
CTTTCAAAATTTAACCCAAATGACCCCCCCCCCCCCAAACCCTCCATTCTCCTCTCATACTCCGCCGTCACACTTCACTCTCCTCCCCAAATTCTCTCTACCCTAACCCAAAACCTACCTCGTCGTTGCTTTCCTGCCGTCAACTATGGTGGATTACCACCATCCCCCAGCCTTAACGGCTCTCCTATGTCAGGATCTTTGCTATCCTTGAGGTCCTCCAGGAACCAGGGGCCAGTCCACTCACACCTGGGCCTGTCCTCACCAGTCTCAGGCCACCATGTCTCGATTTGAGTAAGATCGTCCTATTTTTGGCTAAACATATGGTTTCTAAGCTGGTATTTCCATCTCTGGGTTATTTTCTCAAAACCCTAATCTCATCTCCTAAACTTTTTAGATCTGTAACAGATCTGAGAAGAATCGAACTGTTTTTACTTATTTTTTATGAGAAACCTTCTGGTTTTCAAAGTGTCGCTTCATTTTTTCCTAACTAGGGTTTCTGAAACCTTTTCTTCAAAATGATTTCTGATTTTTTAGTGTTTATTCCCTGATTCTTGTATGTTTAATCTATTTTTTTAAGTCTCATTTTAACCCTAGCTAGTTATGTTGAAACCCCTAATTGTTTAGCACTATGTTTGGATTTTGAGTTCGTCCTTGTTGTTTGTTCATTCGATTCTGCTATGTTGATTCTCATGAATAATGCTTTGTTTAATTTGAATATTTTATGATTTTACCATAGTATATCTTATTAGGGTTTCATATTTGATTCTTCTTGTTTATACTTGGTTTACATGCTTATTCATGGAAAATCTATATTATTTTCCTTAAGACCAGTGCTATTTTGAATCCCGGGTTCATTGATTTTTTGTGGTGATACTTGTTGCTGATTTCCCCCAATTATTTCCATATTTTTCAGTCTTTAATTATCTCCTACCTTATTAAGAGATTAATCGTGCTACTCATTGATTCTTACTACTTATTTCCTTAATTGAACCTTTGTGTATCTACCCCTAATTACCTACTTTGTACCTAGATTATTTGATTTCTTTCCTTAATTGTTTCTTGCTCTTTACCGTTGGTAAATTACTCCCTTAATTAAGGGAAGACTTTACTGATTTTGTTCTTAATTGATTATGTGACTCTCCAATTACTGACAATTGATTGTTTACCTTATTTACCTAGCTCTCAACTATTATATATACTCCCTTATATTCTCACTACACACACGGACACTGGTTTAACAACTCTCTCTTAAACTTAAAGCTTTCTGTTCTTTATTCTTACTTGCTACTTCTATTGGACTAGCCGGATGTAAACCAAGGCTAGTTATTGCACTACACTGCTCTAAATTTTGTGTCTGCTCTCCTTAACTGGTATTTTCTGATTTAATTCCAAGTTCAAACTCTATGTGTTCTCTTACTGCCTTGGTTTACTGACTACCAGTCTTATTTCTGTCTATTACTTGGCTTTTCAATATGTAACTAGCATGCTCAAGTCTTTGTTTCACTTAGCATATATGAGTTATGTCTTAATTCAATTTATAATCAGCATGTCTATGAACCTGCCTATTACCTCTGTAGCATGTCCCAACCTGACTTTACTCCATGTATGTATGTATGTTTGGTTGTTTGTCTGTTTGTTTACTTAGTTTTTGATGTGAATCTGCTTTGCTAAGTCATTTACTACCCCCAAGACTTATGATTCTATGTTCAACTCTGCCTAGAACAACTATGTTCTCAACTCTCTGTTCTGAAATCCATGTACATGTACTATAGCTGTATGATTGACTCCGCAATCCTATAAAACTCTAGAAAAACTTCTGTGCTTTTGTTATATTAATATGTTTTGTGTGTCCCCAATTCCCATACACCCTGAGTGAAATATGTGTTTGAATGGTGTTGTTTAGACTGTTTGCTGATCTCTCTCAAGTTCACACATTTTTAAAAAAAAATTGTTTTATTACTAATCAAATCCTACTTTTCCATAAAACCTCTTTACTTAAATGAGTCCTTTTCAATACTGTTTTTCATTAAAAAAAACCTTTTCAAAAATATGTCAAGAACTCTCACTCTACTCTTATATCCCTAGGTTCTTCCCCTTCCACACTGCACCTACTCAGTTCTTGTTACGAAAATTTGGGTGTGAGCACTCCCCAGGATCCTTGAGGTCCTTAGGGAACTCTGACATTCCTGGACATGAGATTGGCTATGAAACTCTTGGCATTTGAGGTTATGGAAGGCTTGGTATTCTTAGGATACATTTCAGGCTCCCTATAGTTTAACTTCTTTTCTTTTCATTTATGTAATTCACACAGTTATTGGTATGTAATAATTATTTGTAAACAAATATTGGGGATGGTTAGCGAAAATGGGGAGGGTAGCTGTATAATACTATTGATATTATTGGGTAGAAAGCAGGCTTTAGGCTTTATTTTCTGTGTATTTGCATTAGAATCCATGTCTTAGGAATAACGTGTTCATCCAAGTCATGTTAAGTATTGCATTAGATACCCTGTTCTTAGGACTTTTCATTTGATGTTTCGATATATCACATGTCACTAATCTATGTTTTAACATTGCATCAGTCTATCACTTAGAGATCCTGCCCCTAAGTCAATAAAGAACCTTGACATAAAATTGTCACTCTTGTGAGCATTTTGAAATCATGTTGATGTTTTAGACTTCAATACTACACAATATTATAAGTTAATTGTGCAGTACCCAATTTTCGAGTGATGTCTAATAAGAGGAACCGGGTTCTTCTTAGTCTACTACTTACTACTATTTGTGGAATAATTAAGCAGTAATAGTAAAGACACAGAGATTTTTACGTGGAAAACGCCTGGCTCAAAAGGTGAAAAAACCACGACCTACTCCTCAGTAGGATTTGCTCAAAATGCTTCACTAAACTCTGAGCCAAAACGGACTTAAAAAATAAACTCTTTTGTAATCCTAGGACTAACTCTAATCCTCTTTGTATCAACTAGCCTCTAGCTAATTTCTACAGATTTCAAGCTAACTCTAACTTGAACAATGTGTACCTATTACAATTGCTTCTATGAAAGTTGATAAGGTACAATATTGAACTCCTACTACAATCAACTAGACTCAATATACAAACGATGGAACTGTTTCTTCTAGTTGCACTGTAGCCTTTGTATTCGCACAACAATTCTGCTTGCAAAACCTCTGGAACCTTTGCTTCAGAACTTGATTCACTTTTGCACTTGTGCGTCACCTCTTTCAGCAGTAATACACTGATTATTTATAGAGTCAGTTTGTTGAGTCCATGATTCAATTCTGATCAAACTCTTCCTTGGTAAACAAGTTTGATTGTAACTCAACTTCCTTCCTCTATTTCTGTCCTAGCTGAAAGCAAATTCTATCTTCTCTTATCAATTTGCAACCTTTTCATATTAGGAGACATTCTCTTAGTTCTTTGATACTTAGCAATCACTGATATCTCCTAGACTTGTACGATTTGTGATCCAACTGCTTCATTCAGAAGTGTATGCTATGATGGACCTGGTTCAACTGGACGCCTTTTGTCAATCTTCAAAACTCATTCAGTGACATGGGCCAACACATGCCTTAAGAATTCTGTGCATTTAGAAATCATGTCTTAAGGATTCTGTGCATTTAGAAATCATGTCTTAAGAATTTTGATTATTTATAAATCATGTCTTAAGAAATTGTCACTCTTGTGTGAATGTAGAAATCATGTCTTAAGAATTCTGTTTGCACTCGTTTCAGTACGCCTAGTTTAACTAAGATTAAGCAACTGGCCATGGAAAGGGTGTAAAAATCGTCTCTCATATAGGTGTTACACTTCTGAATAAGAATTGATGCAAATTCCCTTTAAAGGTCTAATCACCTAGAACACCATGTTAGTAAGTTGAATAATTTCAACATTGTTAATAATAACTTGTAACTGTTATGCACAGTCCCATGCCTAGGCAAGCCTTAGGTAATTAATCTCCATAAAACTGGAAAACAATTTTGATTGTGTTTACTGCTTAAAGACTCACAAGATCAAAATCAGTAGGCAAACTGATTAGGACCTTGCCGTTGAGTTTATGAAACAATGTTGCATATTTCTGTTTATTGGTGTTCACTTAGATATCCTGTCTTAGGATCGCTTTTCTAATAAAAACTGCCTTTGTCTGCGTTTGAGACGTGTTGTTTGTCTGCATTACGTGTGGAGGTAAATCTGAGCTTTTAACTGCTTCCTTCACTTATCTGCTAGTCCTATTTGTTTTTTACTATCACCTAGAATTTTTCCCTTTTAAACCTTAGGGGGGTTGTCTAGAACTGCCCATATCTAGAGGTCCTAAATTCCTCCAGGACCACAAGGGAAGGACGTGTAACAACACGCTTAGAGCTCGTTAAATCAAATTCGCTTAATAACCGCTAAGGGGTGGGACAATAGGTAGATAAGGATATGATGACATGTGCGCTAATACAACACGTAGCCCCTCATTGAGGAGTGATTACCGGGCATTATACAGATGTGATCCTATAGGGTAAACAACTTAGGACTTCCCTTACCCTTTATCACATATGTGTGCTTAGACTGCGAATCTATAAAACCTTTATTTGTTTATATATGTGTGCCTAGACTGCCTATTTGATACTTGAATTTATTCACAAAGTAAGTTTGGTCGGACCCACATTTGTGGACTTTGAGGAGTTCCTAAAACCTTCCCCTGGAAGTAATTTCAAGCCCATTACCAATCTCTAATTATGCAATTAGTGTTATAAATGACCCTTAATAGGTGCCCTAACGCACCATAATTCGTTAGGTGGCGACTCTTCAAATTCCTTACATCCCTTATCCCAAAAGGAAATGAGTTGTACCAATAATGTCGAAAACCCTGACTGATCCGAAAGGAGAGGAAAAAAAAGGGGGGGACAACATGGCGACTCTGCTGGGGATTTCTAGGCTTTTACCATAACAAACCGCTTTGTGAGTTTTTGCCTTACTTTGTTCATACCTGCACCCTTTCCCTTTCCTCTTTATGTGCAATTAGTTTTTTTATTTTCCCAAGTATTTATTCTTCCAAGCGGAACTGACATGTTTCTTTGTTTTCTTCTTTAACCCTTTTTAATTTTAACTTTTGTAGTTATCGCTTTCATAATATACAAATACGTGACAACATGTTGTTTATAGATTATTTATTGCTGCATAATCATGCTCAACGTCGTATTCCACTCGTGCCTATACAAATCCTATAACAACGTTTGATGAGTGGTTGCGCTCTTCCTATTTATATCACCCCCTAAATTTGAAAAGGTTTATTTACGGTAAAACCAGTCGATCAGTGATGCAGTCGATGGTTCCGTGCCTTCCCCCTCGAGTTGTCCGCTCGAGGGTACTGGTCTAAACCCCCATAGAAAACCTTACTCTTGTTATATTGTGCATGCATCATGGTGAAACCTAGTCGGGTTAATGTGTCGTCCACACAATAACCCTTTAAGATAGCCTTATCCAAAAATCTACTGGGGTTTTCATAATCCCAACAGACGCAATCACGTTCGGTGCATTTATTTGGAGAACTAAATGCCTGCATGTTAATCATAAGTGTATAAATAGTTGAGTCTGGCGGAGGTAAGAGCCCAACCATTTTTGTCTTGCAGAAAATGAGGCACGAGGTTCCCAGATTCGGTATGTCAGCAATATCCATCCAATGCTCCTGAACTGGTGGGAAGACCTTTCCTCCAGTGATAAGAAACACGTAAAGAAGTATCTGGGCAATTTACCGTCTCTCTTGGACATCCAGTCAAACAATCTGCTGATTGAGGCCGCTACTTTGTTTTGTGATAGTAAAAGAGTTGTATTCCTCTTTGGGAATATAGAAATGACACCGCTGTTAGAAGAGATAGGGGGACTAGCTGGATTAGTTTGGGAAACCCCTGGGTTGTTGGTACCTGAGAACCGCACGGGCAGAGGTTTTCTGAAAATGATGGGTTGAAGAAGAACGCTGAATTGGAGTGTCTGAAGCAATCTTACATACCCTTCGAGTACTTATATGAAAGATACGGTCACAGCAAATCATACCGTACCTATCATGACGAGTTTTCCATCACATCTTTGGGTCATATCCATCGCAGGGTATTTGTATTCATTGTATGCTTTCTAGGATTGATAGTGTTTCCAACAAAAAGGGAAAGGATTCGTACCAGGTTAGCCATGGTAACCAAGGCCTTGATGGAGGGCATCGATGGGCAAGCCTTTAGCATTGTCCCTATGATCCTAGCTGATATTTACCGAGCCTTGGTTGTCAGAGAGGAGCTAAACATTTTCGAGGGTTACAATTTGTTGCTGCAGCTATGGCTTTTAGAACATCTTCAAAAGGGCCAATATCACCAAGAACTTCCGCGAAGGGCTTGGAATGACCACATTGCTTTCCATCACCCCAAAAGGATGACCTATATTCCTGACAAATTTGCTCAGCTAGAGACTGCCAAGGAGTGGGTGGAATTCTTTGGTAACCTAACTGAGGAGCAGGTACAATGAATGTTCGCGTGGTTCTCGACGGACGAATTTATCATCAGGTCCAGGGATGCACCACACCTAGTGCTGATCGGGTTAAGAGGTACATATCCTTACGTTCCTCTCTGAGTCATGAGGAACGTAGTTAGAAAGCAAGTTGTGTCGAGCGTTGAAAAGATGAGCCACTTCAGAGCGGATTTCCAGCTTGACGACGTCCCCTACAAGTGCCAAGCCCAACACATGTGGCACAACAAAATCATCATGGAGAAGAATATTGTCGAACCAGACAGGTACCATGCAGGATGTGCACCTTTCTACCTGGCGTGGTTTGAAGACGACTTGGACGGGTTAGTGAGGCCAGGAATCAGCCGAGGCAACAGAATCATAGACGAGAATGATGAGGCTCAGGTCAAGTACAACCGGCTGCGCAAAAGGGTCCATGACTCCGAGAACGAGCACCGGGAGATACATGAAACCAACAAAAGTTTGATATAGGAGTGGAAAGTGATGTCTATCCGTTCCAACAAGAAGCTGCAATACTTGGAGCGAGGAATAGTGCAGCTGGAAGGCAAAATCATCAAGAGGGTCGAGGACTTCCAGAAAGCCAAGGGAAATGAAGGAGGACACCTGGCCAGAGCATACCTGTGCTGGGACTGCGCAAGCTAGGGAACTTGTTCGATGGAATCAAGGATATAGAATCTGGGGAAGGTCCTTTTGGGACCAAATAGGATAGATTTACCTTTTTGCTTTATCAATGTAATAATGTCGAGTGCCATTAGTGACTTTATTTTCTGTTTGTTATTTTAGTATCGTTTTGGGATTCGTCTTACATTAATGAAATGAGGCATTTTGGCATCTAAGTTCTCCAGATCAACTTGTCGCTAAGCCTACCTCAGGCACAACTAGGCTCCCAAATTAGGACGCGCATTTACATTCCTGCAATTTGTGTTTTAATACTGCAAATATTTTCTCATGATCCTCACTGACTTGGCTACCTTTTGCTTTTGTTTTTGTTTTCTTTCTTTTGATTATTCCCCTCCCCAAAGGTTGATTCGTGCATTCTGGAATCATCATCATACCATACAAGATCCAGGGTCCCTCCACCTTCTCCTCCTCCTAGTCCACCTAAAGGCAAAGGAAAAGGCAAAATGGAAGATTTGAGTAATATAAGAAAGGAAAACACAATGCCAGCCGAGCGAACAGAAGTTTCTGACAGTCAAGGTACTTAGGTCCAGAATGATGCCGTGTCGCAACTCGGGAAAATGTTGTTGAAATTCCAACGGGAGCTTAAACACGTCCGGAACTTGGCAAATTTGTCCTTCTCACTTAGTGTTCCGGATGTCAACCACCCGAACACCAACATCCCCGCACCACCACAAAATACACCCAACAAACAGAATCCTCCTACAACTCAAAACTATACAACTCCACCGAAAAATAAAACGGTCTCACCACAATACCAATAAAATGCTTGCCGCACTCCGAGAAACACCCCACCAATCATCCCTGAACCACAAAATTCCACCAACGACCACCTCTATGCTCAGGCGCCAGGCCATCAGAACAATTCCATATACGTGGAGAAAAAAGAGACTCTACCTCACTCCACTCAACTCATCTCTTACACGCCTGAATCCAGTGAGAAGGATATGTTTATCAAGAACATGGCCGAAGAACTCAAGAAATTGACTAGCCGAGTTCAAGGCGTTGAAGGAGGTAAGGGAATTGAAGGATTGAATTATGAAGACCTCTGTATACAGCCTGATGTGGAACTGCTGGAGGGTTAAAAAAACCTCCCAAGTTCAAAATGTTCGATGGTGCGGGTGATTCCAGGGTCCATCTGAGGACCTATTGTTACAAGATGGTTGAAGTTGGAAAAGACGAGAAGATTCGAATGAAGTTTTTCATGAGAAGACTTACATGGGATGCTTTGTCTTGGTATATCAGCCAGGACCCTAAGCAGTGGTCCAATTGGGTGAGCATGGCATCAGATTTCATGTACCGGTTCAGGTTCAACACGGAGAATGCACCAGATGTGTTTTATATCCAGAATCTCAAGAAGAAGCCCACGGAAACCTATCGCAAGTATACCACTTGTTGGAGGTCTGAAGCAACTAAGGTCAGGCCTGCACTAGACGAAGAACAAATGAATAAATTCTTCGTCAGGGCACACGACCCGCAATATTATGAAAGGCTAATGGTTATTGAAAACCACAAATTCTCCGACATCATCAAGCTGGGTGAGAGAACTGAAGAAGGTATTAAGAGCGGAATGGTCACTAATTTTGAAGCACTACAAGCAACAAACAAAGCCTTGCAGTCTGGTGACATATCCAAGAGGAAAGACATAAGAGCGGTAATGGTTGCACAGGGACCCAAATTTCCACTGACATATCAAACCTCTCCACTTACATACCAAGCACCCCCGCCCACATATCATTCAGCACCTCCACCAACATATCAGCCATCCCCTCCACCTAGTTATCAACACACATCTCCCAGGTATTCCCAACCAGCCACTGTATATCATACATACAACTCCCAGTGGGTCAATCTCACTTCCAGTCACCTCCAGCTCGCCAAAACTTCCCAAGACCTCGACCCAACTTTGACCGCAGGCCACCCAAGCAATACACTGCCATTTCTGAGCCCATTGACCAGCTGTATGAAAGGTTAAAAGTTACTGGTTACGTCACTCCTATCCCTGCTGTGACCCAAGAAAATCCATCCCAGTGGGTCAATCCAAACAAAACATGTGCATACCATTCCAACATGAAGGGACATACCATTGATGAATGCCGCTCATTGAAGGATAAAATCCAATCTTTGATTGATAACAAAATCATCCAGGCAAAGGAGGCTACTCCCAATGTCCGCAATAATTCGCTCCTAGACCACAGGGGTGGAGGCACCAATGTGATAGAAATAGAAGAAGAATGGGACCCAGAAGAGTCGATCGAGTTGATCAAAGAAGGTGACGATCCCAAGAAGCCAGCAGTCACACTCAATCCCATCATAGTACAGATTCAGCCGTCAGTAGATATTGAGGTAACCACATCAGTCCCATTCGAGTTTGAGGCAACACCGCCCACAAACGCACATGTGCCGTTTGAGGTTGAAATAATGCCACATGCCACAACACCTGTCCCATCTGAAGTAAGGGTAGCCACGCCAATTACAGTGACAGTTTCAACCTTGCCGCCTTTCAACACCAATATTGTGCGTTGAGATTACATAGTTGAGGCTAGAAGGAAAGGGAAGGTCAAGATAGAAGAAGCTGGTGCTGCGCAGGGGATAATCAGGACCGGCAGGGTCTATACACCTGAACACTTGGGAGAGTCTAGCAAACAGGCTTCCAACAGACCGCTCGTCAATGAAACAGGCCCGGATGATCTCTGGAGGAAGGTGCAAGCCAAGGAATACTCAGTCATAGATCAACTGAACAAAACTCCAGCCCAGATATCCATCCTATTATTGCTGCAGAACTTGGAAGCGCACATGAATGCTTTGATGAAAGTGTTGAATGAAGCATATGTGCCTAACAACATCACCAGTGGAGAAATGGCCAACATGGTAGGGCAGGTGCTGGAGAGTCACAAGACCACTTTCCACGAGGATGAACTACCGCCTGAAGGGTTAAGTCACAACAAGGCATTGCACATCACTGTGAAATGTGAGGATTATTTGATTACCAGTGTTCTAATCGACGGAGGATCCAGCCTCAACATTTGCCCATTGACAACACTCAAGAGATTGGGCAAGGGATTGTACGAGATACGAGAAGGGTCCATGAATGTAAAGGCTTTCAACGGCTCTCAGAGGTCCACCATTGGAGAAATCAGTCTATGTCTGCAAATGGGACCTACATGGTTTGAGGTTGAATTTCAGGTGTTAGACATACACGTGTCCTACAACCTGTTATTAGGACGAGCCTGGATATATGCCGTTGGGGTTGTGGCATCAACCTTACATCAGGAAGTGAAGTTTGAATGGAACCACAAGGAGATAATCGTTCACATAGATGGGACTAACCAAAATCTACAACCGCCAGACCATCCCGGTAGTTGAAGGAAGAAGAAGGCTTGGTGGAGAAACCTACCACCACATCGAGCAGGTCAATGCAATAGACTAGGATAAGTGTTGGGGTAGTAAGATTGAAAGCATACTGAATTGGAGCGGATACGATCCTGGCAAAGGTCTTGGCAAGAATCTTCAGGGGATCTCCAAATCGATACAGCTAAAGCACCACGACACTACCTTTGGCTTGGGATATCATTACACTTGGCAAGAATACGAAAACTGGATGCCACCATGGCGCGGTCCTTACTACCCCTTGGAGAAACCCATACCACACTTGGAGCAGACTTTCCAGCAAACCGACATTATATGGGGATCATAAGAAGAAGAAGCACTAGCATCCTTGAAAAAACTATTCCTGGAAGATGGAGGTATGGACTGTTGTGTTATTGTCGAGGAGGAGGAAGAGGAGGGAGGCCCTACCATCCAATCTGTGATCAAGGGATCATTCCTCTGGAACTAGACTGTCAGACCATCCAGGGCCCAACGAGTCCCGGGATAGCAAGGCTGAACGAGCACTATCTATTTTATTTGCTATAGAGCCTTTTTTTTTGTTTTAAATAAAATCTCCAGTGTTCCAAAAACATTTGCTTAAGTTATTGAAAATCGCTTTATATTTCAATGAATCAATATTTATTATTATCGTTTTTCTCTCATACTTTAATCTATAGAGCATTCCTATCTCCTGTCTTGATGAACTGATGAATGTGACATGCAATGAGACAACGCAACAAAAGGATAGTGATTCGTCATAAGAAGATATCATACCTGAGGAAATTGTCAGAGAGGTAGAGGACTTTGAGAATAAGCCTAAATCCAATCTGGACGAGACAAAAGTAATCAACTTGGGAGATTTAGAGACTGTCAAAGAATCTCGCATCAGCATCCACTTGTCGCCGTCAGAGAAGGAAGAGTACACACAATTATTGAAAATATGAGGACTTATTGCATGGTCATACGATGATATGACTGGACTAAGTACATTCATTGTGGCTCACAAGTTGCCAACCAATCCAATGTGCCCGCCAGTAAAGTAGAAATTCCAGAAGTTCAAGCCTGATATGAGTCTGAAAATCAAAGAGGAGGTTACTAAACAAATCAACGCCAAGGTTCTTAGGGTGGTTGAGTACCCAACATGGTTAGCCAACATGGTACCAGTACTGAAGAAGGATGGAAAGGTCAGGGTTTGTGTCGATTATCGGGATCTCAACCGAACCAGTCCGAAGGATGATTTCCCTCTTCCAAACATACACATCTTAATTGACAATTGTGTCAAACATGAACTCCAGTAATTTGTGGATTGTTTCGCCGATTACTATCAGATTAGGATGGACGAGGAAGACGCTGAGAAAATGAATTTCTTTATACCCTGGGGGGGTATACTTCTACAAGATGATGCCATTTGGTTTGAAGAATGCAAGGGCCATGACTACTATCTTCCATGGCATGATACATAGGGAGATCGAGGTGTGTGTGGACGACGTCATCATCAAGTACAAGAAAGCCATAGACCATATAACAGATTTGAGGAAGTTATTTAATAGATTGCGGAAATATAACCTGAAATTAAATCCCGCAAAGTGTGCAATCGGGGTTCCTGCTGGAACATTGCTTGGGTTCATCGTCAACCGCCGAGGGATAGAACTGTATCCATCAAAAGTCAAGGCCATCCAGGAGTTGCCACCACCAAGAAATAGGAAAGACGTGATGAGTTTTCTGGGACAGCTAAATTACATCAGCCGGTTCATAGCCCAGTCCACGTTCATATGTAAACCAATCTTCAAGATTCTAAAGAAAGACGCTGCAACTAAATGGACCAAGGATTGTCAAAAGACCTTCGACCGAATCAAGGATTACTTATCGACACCACCAGTCTTGGCACCGCCAAAGCCAGGTAGACCCTTGTTACTCTACCTCGCAGTACCAGATGAAGTTTTCGGTTGCGTTCTGGGCACCACGGCAAATCAGGCAGAAAGGAACATATTATCTATTATATGAGCAAGAAGTTCACTCCATACGAGGCACAGTATTCTCTACCGGAACGTACCTGTTGTGCTCTAACTTGGGTAGCCCAGAAGTTGAGGCATTACTTCTGTGCCTACACAACATATCTCATATCAAGGATGGATCCCTTGAAATATATCTTTTAGAAACCCATGCCCACTGGCAAGTTGGCTAAGTGGAAAATCCTGCTGAGTGAGTTCGACATCGTCTATGTGACTCAGAAAGCGGTCATGGGACAAGCATTGGCAGACCATCTTGCCGAAAATCCTGTGAATGGAGAATACGAACCCCTAAAAACGTATTTTCCCGATGAAGCAGTGTTGTTCATAGGAGAGGACATTGCTGAATGCTATGACGTTTGGAGGATGTTCTTTGACAGGGCAGCAAATTTCAAAAGAGTCGACGTTGGAGCAGTATTGGTATCAGAAACTGGAAAACATTATCCGGTATCTGCTAAACTGAGATTTCCATGCACTAACAATATGGTGGAGTATGAAGCTTTCATACTAGGGCTCAACATGGCTATCGACATGAATATTCAGGAGCTGCTGGTAATTGGTGACTCAAAAATTTGGTTATACACCAAGTACAAGGAGAATGGGCTACAAAATTCCAAGATATTGTTGTATCTGCTCCATGTGCAGGAGTTGAGAAAGAGGTTCACAAAGACAGAATTCCGGCACGTCCCCAGAATTCAGAACGAATTTGTCGATGCACTCGCCACCCTATCATCCATGATACAACATCCAGATATGAATTTCATTGATTCTGTTCCAGTAATGATTCATAGCCATCTGGCATATTGTGCCCATGTTGAAGAAGAAGCGAACGGAAAATCATGGTTCCACGACATCAAAGAATACTTGACAAAGGGAGAGTACCCGGAACATACAAATCTTACCCAGTAACGTACGCTTCAGAGGTTATCAAATAGTTTCTTTTACTGCGGAGGAACTCTATACAAAAGAACTCCCGACTTGGGATTACTGAGATGTGTCGATGCAAAGGAAATACATGTTGGGACCTGCGGCCCACATATGAATGGTTTTGTCTTGGCCAAGAAGATACTCAAAGTCGGTTATTTCTGGATGACCATGGAAACAGACTGCATCCAGTATGTTCAGAAATGCTACCAATGTCAGGTACATGTAGATATGATAAAGGTACCCCCAAACGAGCTCAATGCAACAAGCTCACCTTAGTCGTTCGCTGGTTGGGGAATGGACGTCATCGGTCCGATCAAGCCTACTGCCTCAAATGGACATAGGTTCATCCTGGTAGCTATTGATTACTTAACCAAATGGGTCGAAGCAGAATCTTACAAATCAGCGACTAAGAAAGTCGTGGCAGACTTTGTCCGCGACCGTATTGTCTGTCGATTCGAAGTTCCAGAGTCAATCATCACTGATAATGCTTCCAATCTCAACAGTGACCTAATGAAGGCCATGTGCGAGACTTTCAAAATCAAGCACAAGAATTCCACAGCCTATAGACCTCAGATGAATGGAGCTGTAGAAGCCACCAACAAGAATAACAAGAAGATACTGAGGAAGATGGTAGAAAATCACAAGCAGTGGCACAAAAAGCTATCATTTGCCTTATTAGGATACCGCACCACAGTCCGCACATCAACTAGGGCAACTCCCTATTTATTGGTTTATGGTACAGAAGTTGTTATTCCTGCCGAAGTTGAGATTCCTTCCTTAAGAATCATACAAGAAGCTGAGCTCAGCGACGCAGAATGGATAAACAGTCGTTATGAGCATCTAGCCCTCGTAGACGGAAAAAGAATGAATGCAGTGTTCCACAGACAACTTTATCAGAACAGAATGTCCAGAGCCTTCAACAGAAGAGTTAAGCCAAGACAATTCATACTGGAGCAGCTGGTGTTAAAGAAGATCTTTCCACATCAAGATGAAGCCAAGGGTAAATTCTCTCCCAACTTGCAAGGTCCGTATATGGTTCACCGAGTATTGACAGGAGGAGCTCTTATACTTGCAGAAATGGACGGAGAAGTCTGGCCAAAACCGATTAATTCAGATGTAGTCAAACGATACTATATGTAACTCTTTATGTTTTTCTCAAATGATGTAATTGAACTACGCCCGACCTGATTCCCGTTTAAGAGGGGATACGTAGGCAGCCCTATGGGTTCGGTCACAAATCAAAAAAAAATCTTAATTCCCCCTCAATCAGAAACTAGAGCAGTATTTTGAGGAGGACCCTCAAAATTCCGAAGCAAGTTCAGTCGATCGCAGCATGTGCAACCGTCAGAGACGTCAATCTAGCTAATTGGGACAGAATTTTGAGGAGGACCCTCAAAATTCCGTAGCATGAGAGGTTGCAATGTCTCGGGTCTTGTCACGGTCATCGGTTCATCTAAATTTCTTGAAATATATTTTCACTATGTCTTTGAAAAACTATGCATGCTAGCTTGAAAAATAGATCTGTTTAGAAAACTCTACCCCGATGATTTGAACAGGATCTTCAGATCAAGCAAAGCAAGTCAAGCGAGCCGGCGGAGGCACGAATCGACCCCCTTTTACAGAACTCACAATTTTTCTTTGGATGCAGGAACAAAGAATAAACATGCTTAAAACAATTGCAATTGCTGAGTTTGCTATCAGCACAAAGAATAAACATGCTTCATAGTCACAATTCTCACAACAATCTCAATGTCGAAATCTGCTACCAACTAAGAAATTCCAGTACTGTTTGTTGTTTATTCTTCTGCATAAGGCTAATTTCTTCCTTCCCCTGCATAAGGCTAATTTCTGCCTTCCCCTGTATAAGGCTAATATCTGCCTTCATTTGCATAAAGGCTAATCTCTGCCTTCCCTATGCATAAGTCTAATCTCTGCCTTCCCTTTGCATAAGGCTAATCGCTGCCTTCCCCTACATGAGACTAAGATCTGTCTCCATCTTGCATGAGGTTGAGCTCTACCTCCGCATCTTCATAAGGCTAATCTCTACCTTCCCTTTGCATAAGGCTAATCACTGCCTTCCCCTGCATTAGACTAAGCTCTGTCTCTATCTTGCATGAGGTTAAGCTCTACCTCTGCATTTGCATAAGGCTAATCTCTGCCATCCTCTGCATAAGGCTAATCTCTACCTTCCCTTCGCATAAGGCTAATCTCTGTCTTCCCTTCGCATGAGGTTAATCTCTACCTTCACCCTGCATGAGGCTAAGCTCTGCCTCCATCTGCATAAGGATAATCTCTGCCTTCACTTTGCATAAGGCTAATCGTTGCCTTCACATTTGCATAAGTCTAATCTCTACCTCCACATTTGCATAAGGCTAATCTCTGTCTTCCCTTGCATAAGGCTAATCTCTACCTTCACCTGCATGAGGCTAAGTTCTGCCTCCAATTTACATTTTTTTTTTCGAGACTAAGCGCTGTCTCTCATGCTTTTTCTACTTTTCTCCTCTTTCGGGCTAAGCTCTGCCCTCCAATTCGCAAGACTAAGCCTTGTCTTGTCGACATCATATAATTGCATCTCATGGGATGAAATATCTCCAACCTGTCCAAAGGTGCCATAGTCTAAAGGCATTATCCTCATAGCCGGAAGACACCATGTCATGGCCTGAGAATCTCTCAAAATTTGCATATCATTATTCAAAGGCGTCATAGTTCGAAGGCACCATCTTCATGGCCCGAGGACATCATCTCATGACTTGCAAATTTCTCACTGAACGATTCATGGCCCAGGACATCATGGTCTAAGGACGTCATCCCTGACCGTCCGAAGACGACTTTCATAGTCCAAAGGGAACTTGCATCATGTTTACATTCCTGTACAATATATGCTTGTGGTATCTCTATTTGCAGGTGACCCGGCAAGCAACTGTTATCCCAGCAGGAGCGATCCCGCTCCAGTTCCCTCAACTTTATCAAACTTGACCTCTCTCGTGAACCATTCATGCACCTATCCCTAGATGTTGTGTCCGTTCTTGCGATAATTTCATCGGTATACTCCACCGATGAATCCAGAACTACACACGACCTGATTCCTATAAAATCAGGGATATGTAGGCAACTTAGAAGTCAGAGTGCGGCCTAAATCCTTAAACCGTATCGCTTGATAAAAATGGCCATCATGTCTTTACCCGACAACTCTTTCATCCTTTCCCGGTAAAGAGGGGCAACTGTTGATACCCAATTTTTTCCTAAAAAATATTTTTTAAATGGCATATATAACCTCAAAGTCATGCATTAGTATCAATTGGTGTTTTTTCACAATTGTTCAACATTTTTATCAATTTGACCAGTATTTTATTTCCAATAAACAATTACGATATTGCATCACAAATGATTTCAAAGACATTTCTTGATTTAATTTACTATTTATAATCCTATTAAGACCAAATTATTCGATAAATAGCCAAATTGGCACCTATTGGCTATAATTGCAATAACTTTGCAATTATAGTCCAGGCATATAATGTTGTACCATTTTTACCAGAAATTAGTCTTTTATATTTTTAAATACTAAATAATCATTTTTAAAATGTTTCTATGCATGAAATTCATATTTTATAATTAGTAACTATTTTATAAATTATTTTAACTAATATAATTTCGGTATTTAAAAAATAGCCTATTTTATTTCAATTATAGCCTTATTAAGTTAGCCTAAATAGTCGTAAAACCAGCCCAATACACCCAGGCCCAAATCTTACTCATACCCGACCCAATTCCGCTTGAATTCTGGTCGTTGATCATTTTTTATCAACGACCCAGATTAACTCTTTACTAATTTAACCTAAACGACCCCCCCCCCCCAAACCCCTCATTCTCCTCTCACACTCTGTCGTCACACTTCACTCTTCTCTCAAAATCATTTCTACCCTAACCCTAATCCTACCTCGACGTTGCTTGCCTGTCGTCGACTATGGTGGATTACCACTATCCTCCAGCCTTAATGGCTCTCCTACGTCGGGATCTTTGCTATCCTTGAGGTCTTCAAGGGACCAGGGGCCATTCCACGCACACCTGGTCCTGTCCTCACCAGTCTCAGGCTACCATGGCTCGATATGAGTAAAATTGTCCTATTTTTAGCTAAACCTATGAATTCTAAGCCGGTATTTCCATCTCTGGGTTATTTTCTCGAAACCCTAATCTCATCTCCTAAATTTTTTAGATTTGTAATAGATCTGAGAAGAATCGAACTATTTTTACTTTTTTTTTAATGAGAAACCTTCTGGTTTTAAAAGTGTCGCTTCAGTTTTTCCTAACTAGGGTTTCTGAAACCCTTCCTTCAAAATGATTTCTGATTTTTAGTGTTTATTCCCTGATTCTTGTATGTTTAATCGATTTTGTTAAGTCTCCTTTTAACCCTAGATATTTATGTTGAAACCCCTAATTTTGTAGCACTATGTTTGGATTCTGAGTTCATCCTTGTTGTTCGTTCATTCGATTCTGCTATGTGTTTGATTCTAATGAATAATGCTTCGTTTAATTTGAATATTTTGTGATTTTACCCTGGTGTATCTTATTAGGGTTTCATATTTGATTCTTCACGTTTATACTTGGTTTACTGTCTTATTCATGAAAAATCTATATTATTTTCCTTAAGACTAGTGTTATTTTGAATCTCGACTTCATTGATTTGTTGTGCTGATACTTGTGTGCTGATTTGTTCAAATTATTTCCATCTTTTACAGTCTTTAATTATCTTCTACCTTATTATGAGATTAATCGTGCTACTCATTGATTCTTACGACTTATTTCCTTAATTGAACCTTTGTGTATCTACCCCTAATTACTTACTATGTACCTAGATTATTTGATTTCTTTCTTTAATTGTTTCTTGCTCTTTACCGTTGGTAAATTACTCCCTTAATTAAGGGAAGACTTTATTGATTTTGTTCTTAATTGATTCTGTGACTCTCCAATTACTGAACAATCGATTGTTTACCTTATTTACCTAGCTCTCAACTATTATATATACTCTCTTCTATTCTCACTACACACACGGACACTGCTTAAACAACTCTCTCTTAGACTTAAAGCTTTATGTTCTTTCTTGTTACTTGCTACTTCTATTGGACTAGCCGGATGTAAGCCAAGGCTAGTTATTGCACTACATTGCTCTATATTTTGTGTCTTCTCTCCTTAATTGGTATTTTTTGATTTAATTCCAAGTTGAAACTCTATGTGTTCTCTTACTGCCTTGGTTTACTGACTACCAGTCTTATTTCTGTCTATTACTTGGCTTTTCAATATGTAACTAGCATGCTCAAATCTTTGTTTCACTTAGCATATATGAGTTATGTCTTAATTCAACTTATAATCAGCATGTCTATGAACCTGCCTATTACCTCTGTAGCATGTCCCAACCTGACTTTACTCCATGTATGTATGTTTGGTTGTTTGTCTGTTTGTTTACTTAGTTTGTGATGTGAATCTGCTTTGCTAAGTCATTTACTAACCCCAAGTACTTATGATTCTATGTTCAACTCTACCTAGCACAACTATGTTCTCAACTCTCTGTTCTGAAATCCATATACATGTACTATAGTTGTATGATTGACTCTGAAATCCTATAAAAACTCTAGAAAAACTTATGTGCTTTTGTTATATTAATATGTTCTGTGTGTCCCCAATTCCCATACACTCTGAGTGAAATATGTGTTTGAATGGTGTTGTTTAGATTGTTTGCTGATCTCTCTCAAGTTCACACTTTTTAAAAAAAATTGTTTTATTACTAATCAAATCCTACTTTTCCATAAAACCTCATTACTTAAATGAGTCCTTTTCAATACTGTTTTTCATATCAAAACCTTTTCAAAATTATGTCAAGAACTCTCACTCTACTCTTAAGTCCCTAGGTTCTGCCCCACCAGTGTGTGACTGCCTTGGGATCCTTTTAAGATCCCTCTGAACTCTGGCACACTGGAGCTGGCCCTTCCACAATGCACCTACTCAGTTCTTGTTACGTAAGTTTGGGTGTGAGCACTTCCCGGGATCCTTGAGGTCCTTAGGGAACTCTGACACACCTGGACATGAGAATGGCTATGAAACTCTTGGCATTTGAGGTTATTGAAGGCTTGGTATTCTTAGGATACATTTGTGCTTGTTTCAGGCTCCCTATAGTTTAACTTCTTTTCTTTTCATTTATATAATTCACTCAGCTATTGGTGTGTAATAATTATTTGTAAACTGATATTGGGATGGCTAGTAAAAATAGGGAGGGTAACTGTATAATACTGTTGATATTATTGGGTAGAAAGCATGCTTTAGGATTTATTTTCAGTGTATTTGTATTAGAATCCATGTCCTAGGAATAACGTGTTCATCCAAATAATGTTAAGTATTGCATTAGATACCCTGTTCTTATGACTTCACATTTGTTGTTTCAATATATCACATGTCACTAATCTATGTTTTAACATTGCATCAGTCTATCACTGAGAGATCCTGCCCCTATGTCAATAAATAACCTTGACATAAAACTGTCATGCTTGTGAGCATTTAGAAATCATGTCTTAAGAATCCTATGCATTTAGAAATCATATCTTAAGAATTCTTTGCAATTAGAAATTATGTATTAAGAATTTTGTGCATTTAGAAATCATGTCTTAAGAATTCTGCGCATTTAGAAATCATGTCTTAAGAAATTGTCACTCTTGTGTGAATTTAGAAATCATGTCTTAAGTCTATTTGAATTGGTTTTAGTACGCCTAGTTTAACTAGGATTAAGCAACTGACCATGGAAAGGGTGTGAAAATCGTCTCTCATATAGGTGTTACACTTCTGAATAAAAATTGATGCAAATTCCCTTTAAAGGTCCTATCACCTAGAATAACATGTTAGTAGGTTGAATAATTTCAATATTGTTTAAAATACCTTGTAATTATTATGCACAGTCCCACGCCTAGGCAAGCCTTAGGTAATTAATCTCCATAAAACTGGAAAACCGTTTTGATTGTGTTTACTGCTTAAAGACTTACAGGTTTAAAATCAGTAGGCAAACTGATTAGGACCTTGCCGTTGAGTTTATGAAACAATGTTGCATATTTCTGTTTATTGGTGTTCACTTAGATATCCTATCTTAGAATCCCTTTTCTAATAAAAACTGCCTTTGTTTGCGTTTGAGGCGTGTTGTTTGTCTGCATTACGTGTGGAGGTAAATCTGAGCTTTTAACTGCTTTCTTCACTTATCTTCTAGTCCTATTTGATTTTGCATGTCGCCTAGAATTTTTCCCTTTTAAACCTTAGGGGGTTGTCTAGAACTGCCCATATCTAGAGGTCCTAAATTCCTCCAGGACCACAAGGAAGGGATGGGTAACAACACGCTTAGAGCCCGTTAAATCAAATTCGCTTAATAACTGCTAAGGGGTGGGACAGTGGGTAGATAAGGATATGATGACATGTGCGCTAATGCAACGTGTAGCCCCTCATTGAGGAGTGATTACCGGGCATTGTACAAATATGATCCTATAGGATAAACAACTTAGGACTTCCCTTACCCTTTATCACATATGTGTGCTTAGACTGCTAATCTATAAAACCTTTATTTGTTTATATACGTGTGCCTAGACTGCCTATTTACTAATTGAATTAATTCACAAATTAAGTTTGGCCGGGACCCACATTTGTGGAATTTGAGGGGTGCCTAACACCTTCCCCTTGAAGTAATTTCAATCCCTTACCCAATCTCTGGTTATGAAATTAGTGTTATAAATGACCCTTAGTAGGTGCCCTAACGCACCATAATTCGTTAGGTGGCGACTCTTCAAATTCCTTACATCCCTTATCCCAAAAGGAAATGAGTTGTACCAATAATGTTGAAAACCCTGACTGAAACGAAAGGAGAGGAAAAAGGGGGGAGCGACAGTGAACTCAAGAGATTGATAGCGCTAGTAAAAGGGTGGATACTAGAGATAATTACACCCGACTTGAGCCATTTCATTTGATTTGTTGGAACACCCAATTGTGCTTGAGAAAGCCAATTCGGGTAAAGTCACCCAAATTACCGAGAGTTATTGGGTGAGCAATTTAGTAATAGGTTATGTCATTCACTCACAATTCACAAGATTATTCTCAATTTTAGGCCCCATTAGTTACTCGCCTAGGAGTAAGTTGCAATCTAGTGCCTTTAATTACTTGAGAAAATCCACAAAAATATCATAGTTAGCTATATAATAGTCTCATTTAGTCTAAACTTTAGTATAATTACAAAACCCCTTATGATGAGAAGTGAAATTAAGAACATGACACACTACTAGGCCAATTAGTAACTCAACTCCCATATACATAACTCTCTATGGAAATCGATCCCGACCCGTTCGGGTAAAAGCTACTTCGGCCCCTTCCTTGCTACTTATTAGTGGATCACTTTTTGGCACCGTTGCCGGGGAGTTTTAACGGTGTTGACTATCTATTCGAGTAGTGGTGTAGATTGTTTTTCTTTCCTTCTTTTTGTTAACTCGTGTGTTTCAATCAATTCAGGTACTTATGGCTGATCCTTTGGCAAATATTATACCGGGGGGGTAGATGATCTTGGGGAGGATGAGTTACATCAACTTCCACCTTAAAGACGGGGCCGACAGGCCAATCCCAATGATAATATTCCATACCCTCCCCCGCCTCCTCCCAGAGTTGCTCCTCGGGCGCTTCCAAACGAGGGGTATGCAAGTGCAATTGTCCCACCCAGAATCAAAGCGGGAAACTTTCAAATCACTAATGTCATGTTGACAGTCCTGGAGCAACGTGGGTATTTCACGGGAGCTCCCCATCAAAATGCCTACAAGCACTTACAAGGCTTTGTGGACACATGTTGAGGGAGCAAGCAAACCAATGTATCGGAGGATGTCTTGAGGCTCAGATTATTTTGTTTCTCTCTCCGAGGGAAGGCCCTGGATTGGCTTGAACGACTCCCCAATCATTATATCTCTACATGAGATGAATTGGCAGATAAGTTCATTTCCAAATTTTTCTCCCCCGGGCACATGGCGGCGTTAAGAGACAAGATATTGGCATTCAAGCAAGAGCCGAACGAGCCGCTTCATGAGATTTGGGAACTCTATAGAACTATGGTCAAAGGGTGTCCAAACAATGACATGACCGAGGCCATGATACAACAGTCTTTCTACCGAGGCATCAATAACACAAATCAGTGTGTGGTCAACCAACTTGCTGGGGGAAATTTTTGAAGCTTACTTACAATAAAGCATGTGACATCTTGGACGAAATGGCTTACACTTCTTCAGCATGGCAGAGTCGGGAAAATGTGCCCTAGGGTGATCCAAGTGTGATAAATCTCCACAAAGAGCTTCAAGATCATGGGCAAGCAATTGCCGAGCTTACCACCACCATGAATCAACTTGCTAAGGCGCAACTTCAACAAATAGAAGGGCCGAAGCAAGTGCATGCTATGGAGGGGGTAAATCTTATGGTTAACAAGCGGAGGCCTCATGAAAATCAAATGCCAAACAACAATGACCAATGCGACCAAGAGGATTCCCATGATGAGCAAAATGTAGATGTAATGTATGCCAACAATTTTCAAGGGAAAATGAACAATCAAGGGAACAACCAAAATTGGAACAACCAAAGGCAAGGTAATTGGAACAACAATAACAACTCAAGCAATTGGGGGAACAACAATCAACAATGGGGTGGCAATAACAACAATTGGAGCGGGAACAACAATTGGGGTGGAAATGGAAATCGGGGGTCGGGCTTTCAAAGGCCCCCGATGTATCAACAACCCAACAATCCACCCCCTATCAATCACAAGGCCAAGGTTCCTCAAGTAATGACATGGGTCGAATCGAACATATGTTTGAACAAATGATGGAACGTAATGCGGATTCGGATGCTCAAATTGCCTCCCATACCACCTCCATCTGAAACGTTGAAGTACAAATGGGACAAATCTCACAAGCCTTGAACACACGCCTGAAAGGGGCACTACCTAGTGACACAGTGGTGAACCCTAAGGGTGGGAACAACAACAACAATACCGGCCATGCAATGGCGGTGACCACAAGGAGTGGCCGAGGCGGTGAGGCTAGTTCTTCAAAGCAAAAGAGAGTTGTTAATGATGATGATGACTTGCAACAAGATGAGGTTCCAATTGAAGTTGAAAATATGGTTGAAGAGTCGGTGAATAATGAAGTGAGGATTGACATTGATGCCAACGAGGAGGAATCGCAAAATGACGTGAACCCGTATAGGGAACATGTAATTGAAATACTCGATCCGGTTGTGCCAAAAGTCAAGGCTCCATTTCCTAGACCTCTTCCTCATTATCCTCAAAAATTGGCTAAGCAAAAGACGGAGAATCAATTCAAGAAATTTATAGATATGATGAAGAGTTTGTCCATCAACGTACCATTAGTTGAGGCTCTAGAAAAAATGCCCGGGGATGCCAAGTTTATGAAAGAATTGGTCACAAAGAAGATATCAATGGAGTGCGAGACAATCAAGATGACTCACCAAGTGAGTGCAATTGTGTACTCAATGGCACCTAAACTAGAAGATCCCGGAGCATTCACTATCCATTGCACTATTGGTAGTGCGGATTTTGCCAAGGCATTGTGTGACTTGGGTGCTAGTATCAACTTGATGCCTAACTCTGTCTTTAAAACCTTGGGAATTGGTCAACCTAGGGCAACTTCTATGCGACTTCAAATGGTGGATCGAACTATGAAGCGGCCTTTGGGAATCATTGATGATGTTTTGGTGCGGGATGACAAGTTCATCTTGCCCGCGGATTTTGTGATCTTATATTGTGAGGTAGATTATGAGTCCCAATCATCTTGGGAAGACCTTTTCTTGCAACGGGGAATTCCTTGGTAGACGTGGAGGCTGGTGAGCTTACCTTCAGGGTGGGCGATGAAAAGGTCATTTTACATGTTTGCAAGTCAATGAGGTAACCCAATAGCAGGGAGGTGTATTCTTTTGTGAACCTTGTCACTGAGGTCATAATTGATGAAACAAGCTCAATGATCAATGTTGAAGATCCCGTGGAAGCGGTTTTATTGAACCATGATGATACTGTGGCGGATGGCTTGATCGAGTGTGCCAATGCATTGCAAGGCATGGGTTCTTATTCTTATGGTCCTCGCAGGCTATCTTTGGACTTGGAAAATCGGAAAAATCCTCCAACAAAGCCCTCAATCGAGGATCCACCTACCTTGGACTTGAAGCCCCTTCCACCATACCTCAGGTATGAATTTTTGGGTCCTTCTCGTACTTTACCTGCTATACTTTCTTCTTGCCTAACCCAATTGCATGTAGACTCTACACTCAAAGTGCTCCAAAGGAGAAAGAAGGCCATAGGTTGGACTCTTACTGATATTCATGGCATAAGCCCCGCCTTCTGTATGCACAAATAATTCTTTAAGATGGTGCAAAACCTTCCGTAGAACATCAACGGAGGTTGAATGAAGCAACGCGGGAGGTTGTCAAGAAGGAGATAATCAAGTGGCTCAATGCTGGGGTCATCTACCCAATCTCTGATAGTGCTTGGACTTCTCCAGTCCAATGTGTTCCTAAAAAGGGTGGCATGACTGTGGTGCATATTGACAAGAATGAGCTTATTCCCACTCGGACCGTGACTGGCTGGAGGGTTTGCATGGATTACCGCAAATTGAACAAGGTGACTCAAAAGGATCACTTCCCTTTGCCACTCTTGGACCATATGCTTGATAGACCTACTGGGAGAGATTTCTATTATTTCTTGGACGGGTATTCAGGATACAATCAAATCTTGATAGCTCCAGAGATCAGGAAAAGACTACATTCACCTGTCCTTATGGGACATTTGCTTTCTCAAGGATGCCATTCGGTTTGTGCAATGCACCCGCCACATTCCAGCGGTGCATGATGGCAATTTTCACTGATATGGTTGAAGATTTCTTGGAGGTTTTCATTGATGACTTCAGCATGGTCGGGGATTCTTTTGAGTGTGTTTGCTAAATCATGATAAAGTCGTCGCCCGGTGTGAAGAAACCAACCTTGTTTATAATTGGGAAAAATGCCATTTCATGGTCGAGGAGGGCATAGTCCTCGGACACAAAATCTCAAGAGATGGAATTGAAGTGGATAAAGCCAATATAGAGGTTATTTTCAAGCTACCTCCTCCAACCTCGGTGAAGGGAGTCCGTAGCTTTCTTGGGCATGCGGGATTTTACCGGAGATTCATTAAAGATTTTTTAAAGGTGTAAAAACCTATATGCAAGCTATTGGAGAAAGATGCCATGTTCGAGTTCAATGAAGATTTTACGAGAGCATTTGAGTTGTTGAAGCAAAAGCTAACTACCACGCCAATTATCACCGCGCCAAATTGGAGTTCTCCTTTCGAGCTCATGTGTGATTCGAGTGATGTGGCGGTTGGTGCGGTTTTGGGCCAAAGGGTGAACAAAATCTTTCACCACGTTTATTATGCAAGCAAAACCATGAACTCCGCCCAAATGAACTACACCGTCACCAAAAAAGATTTGTTGGCTATAGTCTTTGCAATAGAAAAATTTAGACCCTAGGTGATAGTGCACACCGATCATGCGGCGCTCCGGTACTTAATGATGAAGAAGGATTCAAAAGCTCGATATATGAGGCGGGTCTTATTGCTTCAAGATTTTGATCAAGAAATTTTTGATGGGAAGTGGAATGAGAACCAAGTTGCCGATCATCAATCCCAATTGGAAGAGAAAGGAAGGCCACGTGATGGCCTTGAGATCAATGATAGCTTTCCATATGAGCAACTTCTCTCCGTATCTATGCATGGTATGCCATGGTTTGCGGACATCGCCAACTATCTTGTCACCGGTTTTGTCCCATTTGAGCTCTCTTCTAACCAAAGGAAGAAGCTTAGACGGGATAGCTTGGATTATTATTGGGATGCGTGTATTTATTCAAAATATGCAATGATGGTGTCATTCGAATTGGTTACACCCTTTGGTTCCCTTGATCTAAAAATCAAGAATGGAGATATTTTTCGTGTGAATGGGCACCGGGTCAAACATTATTTGGGTAAATTTGAAGATAGCCATGTGGTGGCTTTGCTGAAATTCAATTGAACTTGGTAACATGTGTCATGCCGCGATGTTAAATCAGGCGCTTCTTGAGAGGAAACCCAAGTGTTTTCTTTTCTATCTTTTTGGTTGTTTTTGTTAGACTAGATTTTCTATGTGCTAACCTGTTGTGAAGTTGGTATAGGATTTGGTGGATACAGTGCATGATCAAATCTGGAAAATGGAGCAAGTTAGTGAAAGTTCGTTGCAGCGGTCAGAATTTCGCTGATAGCGGTCACCAAACGCTGCAGCGAAACATTACCGTTGACAGTGGTCCAAATGGCCCAAATTACAAAATCTCTGAATCACACAAGAGTTGCAGCGAACACTAATCTGTTGTCTACGGTGGGATTCCGCTGCGGCGGTAGAATTCCGCTGACAGTTGTGAGGTGAAAAGGCTAGCAGTTTCAAAAGTCCAAAAGCGCGGTCAACGGTAAAATTCCGCTGCCGCGCTAGGTAAGTCGATGGGGTCCCACCTCCCTCAGTATATATACTAAGGGACCCCCTTATTTTACCCTTTTCACTATTTTCTCTCAGACCAATCTTTTTTACTGCCAACAAAATTTCATTGTTCATCCAAGGCCATTATATTCACAAATTAGCATCTTACATCTTCTTCTAGTACTGGTATGTGCTCATTAATTGTTTTACTTGATAACTTGTTGCTAATTTTTAGTGTGTTTTTCTTTTTGTTCTTTGTTTAGAGTTATTGGAGCCTTAATCTTTGAGCACAAAATTTCACTGTTCATCTAAGGCCATTATTTTCACAAATTAGCATCTTACATCTTCTTCTAGTACTGGTATGTGCTCATTAATTGTTTTACTTGATAACTTGTTGCTAATTTTTAGTGTGTTTTTCTTTTTGTTCTTTGTTTAGAGTTATTGGAGCCTTAATCTTTGAGCACAAAATTTCACTGTTCATCTAAGGCCATTATTTTCACAAATTAGCATCTTACATCTTCTTCTAGTACTGGTATGTGCTCATTAATTGTTTTACTTGATAACTTGTTGCTAGTTTTTAGTGTGTTTTTCTTTTTGTTCTTTGTTTAGAGTTATTGGAGCCTTAATCTTTGAGCATGATTCACCTATGTGTTCTAAATTATGGGTAATGATTTCTGGTCCTCTATGTGGGTATAGGGTTCTTCCTACTTGTGTCTCCTGTTCAATTTTGCAAAACTTGGGAGAACCCTGATTTTAAATTTTACCATCAGTGCACGTATGTGATGAACTCTACTGCAGCGGTCCAAAATTCCGCTGACAGCGGAGTCTTCCAGCCTTCATACTGTGAACCCTATAATTCCATTGCAGCGGTCAAAAATCCACTGACAGCGGTGACATTTTCGCTGCAGCGGACCAATTTTTCGGTGACAGCGGTTCCATGATTCAGAGAAGTGGGCAGTCTGATACCCTTATTCCACCGCAGCAGCCAAAATTCCGCTGACAGCAGTGGCCTTTCACTGCAGCGAACCATTATTTCGCGGTCAGCATTTTTCATCTTCAGAGAAGGGTAACCTGAACCCCTCAATTCCGCTGCAGCGGCAGTTTTTCTGCTGACAACGGAATCACTGTGTGCAACTGTCTCAGCCTCTGCAACTACATTGCCTTTGCTTTGATTGGGCACTTTTGTACAATGTTTTAACAACTTTAGTTGACATTTTTGCAGAGAATCGTTAGATCACGAGGAGGAGCGGACAAGCAACTCTGGAGGGGCGACCCTTCAAGGGGGCGGGGTAAAGGCAAACCACAGGATCCCTTGGGTGCAACAAAGGCAATCAGGAAGAAACAACAAAGAAAAAGAGCAAGCCACGAAGAGTCTGAATCTAGTGAATATGTGCCATCTCGGGAAGCTTCGAGGGAATGAGTGGAGCATCCTTAGCAGAGGCAATGTCCAAACCACGAAGGCTTGTCAACAAGCCTACTAGATCTGAGTCTTCTGATGATCTTTCCAGTGGGTCTACACCTCCTGAGGACACCGGTGTTGCAGCCTACTCCACTGCCCGACCTTATATAACCCTTGAAAGCTCAGATGAGGCACCTGATGATGGAAGGGGTTGTGACACCTTAGTGTAGACCACAAGACTTCTTCGGACCAGAAACCCTTTAGTGTGGCAGGATCGGTTTGTCTCTGAACCGGCCTACCAAAAATTTAGAGAGTGGTGGCCCCAAAGATCACTTATCCCAGAAAGACCATTCATCATCAAGGACCTCCTACCTCTCAACCCTAATGTGAAGAAGCAATTTGATGAAAGGGAGGAGTGGCATTTCTTCATGAGCCGAGTGGAGGATGCTAATGAGTTTGTTGTGAAGGAATTTTATGTAAATGTGGCCCACACTAAAAAGGACACTTATCTTACCTAGGTTCGCAACAAGAAGATTTTGTACAATGGCAGGGCTTTCAATGAATATGCGGGATTTGCTGATGAAGATGAGACTCGTTACAATGAGAAGGTGGATTTGAAAAAGTTAGCTCGTCCATGGCTGGCCTCAGTTATTGCTATTCCAGGAACTACTCCAGCTTGGTTGGTGGCAGGCTCCGCAATCAAAAGGAACACTCTCAGTTTCGAGGCCAAAGGATGGGCCACCTTTCTTTGCAGCAGGATAGACCCCATCATCCATGACAGTGACATGCCACTCTCTAGGGCTCTAATTGCGGGTGCTATTATGTACGGTATCCCGATTAATGTCGGGAATATCATGTTCAGGGTGATTGACCGGATCGTGCAGAGAAATGAAGCTTCCTATCCTTTTCCCAACTTCTTCACTATGTATTTCAGGGACAACGAAGTTCACAGGAGGGATTTTGAAACTATTGTGAAGCCAAGATCACCTTTTTCGTGGTATAGTTTGAAGAGTTCGTACAACCCCAAGGAAAAAGGGAAAGCCACCACATCTACAGCTCCCGCTACTTCCACTGCTACCGAGCCTTCTGCTGCTGCTGAGGGCTCCACTGCTTCTGAGGGGCACATTGTTGCTACTACTCTAGAGTCTTCATCGGGTCCTGCCATATCCATCCCAGTCCCAGCGCCATAATCTTCCACTTACTATCAGACGACCTTAAGGGTGTCTCAGACTTTAGTTGGTATTACC
Source organism: Nicotiana undulata (assembly GCA_005239495.1). Lineage (NCBI taxonomy): Eukaryota > Viridiplantae > Streptophyta > Magnoliopsida > Solanales > Solanaceae > Nicotiana > Nicotiana undulata. The sequence continues at coordinate 118,660 of ML241867.1, forward strand.
AACTGGCTGCAGGTAGCTTCCTCTAAGCTCACTAGCCTTTCTACCACTGTTGCAGCTCAATCAGCTCCGACACCTATTGTCCTACCTCCTAGACTGGAGGATACATTGAAGAGCCCGGTGGATAACCAGAAGAAGATCTTGGATACACTGGATAAGCAAGAGAAGGATATTCACTATTGGGGAAAATATGTGAAGAAGATGAAGAAGTCTCAGGACGAAATGAGGAAGGTTCAGGTGAAGATGCAGGAAACTCAAGCTAACTTGAAGAAAGAGGTGGAGAAGCTCGCAGCTACAGGGGACATCCCCCTTGATCTGTTGATGGGAGAGCCAGTGCCCACTGACCAGGACAGACATGCTGAGGAGACAGACCTTCCACCTGCCCAGTTCGAGATTCAGCTTGAGGACCCGGTAGGCGAGACCCCCTCACAGCCTCAGGACCCTGGTGCAGCCATTGGCTCTGTGCCTTCTTCTTCCCCAGTTGATCCTTCACCCATGCAGACAGAGGCATCATAGGGAGTTTCCTTTTACTCTCTCTCACCCATTTTCCCTGTTCTATATTTTTGCTTAGTTAGCATTGAGGACAATGCTATCTCTTATTGGAGGGGGTGGCCTCTACTTGATATTTGGTGATTCAGACATTTCTGTGTTTTTGGGCTATAATAACTGATGATACTATTTTTTCTTTCCTTTATTTACATTTCCGCACCTTTTACTTTTGGTATGTATATATTCAGGTTCCGTTCTTATGTATATATTCATACCCGTTTATGTATATTCATCTTAATCCCCTATTGTAAATATTCATTTCTACTTTTCGTTTTTTCTACTTTATAACTTCTTTAGTTTTTCCTTTTGTAGTTTAGCTTCTTATTTCATTTAATAGCTTCTTTTTTAAAATTTATAACTTCTTCTTTAGTTTTTTTTTTTGCGCTGTTAATAAGCCCCTGGTTTTCTTAAGGCCACGGTTCTTTCCAGGAGATGAAAGTGTGCGAAACGGGTGTCTCTTCCCTACGACAGACGGTGTGACGACCTTCTTAAGGGATTGTGTGAGTTTTTCGTTTTTCTTTTTGTTTTTGATTTTGTTTTGTTTTGATAGCAGCAAATAAATGTGATTCAAATAAAGCTTCACTTGGAACCAACAGACTTACCTTTGACCTCATGGTTAGAGAAAAATTACAAATGAGACAAGTTCTAATTGTGACCCTTAGAGTCTTGAATTGACTGAAACTGTCGTCAGGTGGTTTATATGGCCATATGTGAGTTTTCAATCCGAACCAAGGTTGTTTTGTCCCCTCGACTCGATACTCTTTTAACAATCCTGAGGTTTGAGAGGTGAGTTTTGAATTGCATATCCCGAGTGTCGTACCTAAAAGTCTAGAATTTTTCCCAAGTGTTTCTCTAGGCGAAATCTTAAGTTAGCTCGACTTGTGAAATGATCATAGGCCTTCCTTGATTCCCTACTGAAATTAAAAGACTTCCATAGCCTACCTTGACAAGATCCCTAGTCAACCCCTTTTGAGCATGAGCCTATTTGTCAATCATACATTTGTGTTGAGGGTAATTATTAGTCCCAATTGAAGCTTGATGAAATCACATTTGAAAGGCTGAAATACTTTTTCTTTTGTTTACGGAGGTGGGAGTTATCTTGTTTGCTTGAGAATAAGCAAAGACTTATGTTTGGGGAAGTTTATAACTAGTGATTTATGCCTATTATTTACATTTTCTTAGGTTTTGAGGCGAAATTGACTAAAATACTCCCACAATTTGATGCAAGTTGTTTAAATTGCAGGAATTGAGTTGAATTGTTAATATTGACCTAAAAGAACTCAAAAGGGAGAAAGAACTTGCATTGTCCCAATACCCAGCAGAAGCGGTGCCCACGCTAATATTCCATTGCAGCGGTTGTCACTCCGCTGCAGCGAATTTCAAATCGCTGCCCCGTTGCCAAACTTCAGAGGCATGTTTTTGAGGCAATGTCCACCGCTGCCCGCGCTATTTTTCCGTTGCATCGGTTTCTCCACCGTTGCAGTGTTCAATATTTCGCTGGGAGCGCTTTTCAAACTTCAGAGTGTCAGCAAAGTTGAGTTTCCACAAAAACGCGGTCAGCGGCATTTTTCCGCTGCCGCATTTTAGAAACCACTGCGGCACTACAGAATTCTGCTGGGATAGGAATGGAGATTCAGAGTGTGATCAAAGTCCAAGAACGCTGCAGCGTTCATTATTTCTCTGCAACGGAAGCCAATCCACCGCAGCGCTCAGAATTACGCAGGGAGCGAAATCTCCGTAGGGGCAATTTTGTCCAGTACTTTCATCCTAGTATAAATACATCTTTTTCTCATTTTTAGGGTATCAGCTGTTAGAGTGAGCACGTGAAAAGTAGTTTTATTCCATTTTGAGCAATTTTAGCTTAGTTCTAACAATATTTCTTATAATTCCTTCTAGTTATTTAAATTTATGAGTTCAATTTCATCATCTATCTTAGTTTCTTCTTCAATTATGAGTAGCTAGACCCTTAAGCTAGGGTTGTGACCCAAACCTAGTGTGGGTAATTAATGGGTCTTTCATTTTAGGATGAAATTGTGATTGGGTGTTTGATTTTTAGTCTAATTTATGCTTAATTCTCATATTTAGTGGTTGCAAACACTATTTCATGCCTTCATGACTAGGGTTAGTCTTGAGAGAGATGACCCAAGTCTAGGTAATTAGGCTAACAAGGTATTGGGGTGAACTGAAGAGATTGATAGCCCCAGTAAAAGGGTGGATACTAGAGATAATTACACCCGACTTGAGCCATTTCATTTGATTTGTTGGAACACCCAATTGTGCTTGAGAAAGACAATTCGGGCAAAGTCGCCCAAATTACCGAGAGGTATTGGGTGAGCAATTTAGTAAGAGGCTATGTCATTCACCCACAATTCACAAGATTATTCTCGATTTTAGACCCATTAGTTACTGGGCTAGGAGTTGCAATCCTAGTTCCTTTAATTACTTGAGAAAATCCATAAAATATCATAGTTAGCTTGGTAATAGTCTCATTTAGTCTAAACATTAGTATAATTACAAAAACCCTTATGATGAGAAGTGCAATTAAGAACATGGCATACCGCCAGGTCAATTAGAAACTCAACTCTCATATACATAACTCTCTGTCGAAATCAATCATGACCCGTTCGGATAAAAGCTTTTTCGACCCCTTCCTTGCTACTTATTAGTGGTATAGGTGGGCGCCGATCAGATGCTTACTCTCAGATGTTGGCTCCACAATACCTATAGAAGGAAACACAATAACAGGTTCAAATCCAATTGTAGAATAACATAAATGAATTTTTTCATTTTTTTTTTTTTTTGCAGGTTCCTTTTCCTGGTGATCTATACTTTTTCTTGTTGCCTTTTCATCCTACAAAATCAGCACACGCAAACTTCTCCACATAACCACAACATATGACTCCACACCACCCCTCAGAAAACACAAAAACCATGTGTGCAGCTTCTCAAACTTCCAACATACACCCACCATTACAACAACATAGCCTATATCCTCTACAACCTCATCACAACAACTGCACCAACATCATCCTACACCTTAAACCCCAGGCCACCATTACCAACATCAATTCACACAGTCTCACCTCACATTTCATCTCATCTCTCAGAAGCCACAAGAAACTGAGAGATGTGCTAAATCACCAGCAACACAATAGCTATTATCCAACTTACTTCAACTGATACACATTGGCTCTACTATTTGTAGCTGCTAAAAAATGAAAGGAAAGCACCATGCAACCCTGTGTTTGTTAACTAATTTGTTTTCTTTTTCAGGTACCAATTGTTCAGATATGCCTACTCCATTGTTGTGGTATCAGTGTGTGGTATTATCATCATTGATGCTCATTTTGTTGTAACACATCAATGGTATAAGGTACATCATACATTGATCACTACTCATAGCAAGTCACAACACATTGACAAACTCTCAATTCCACAACATACCTTCATCATCACATCATCACAAGTAGGCTCAGACAAACAATTTGATACACCTAGCGGAACAAACCTAGTTGTCCTATATTCTTTAATGGGATTTCACTTTAAAGAGAGGAAATTATGTGCCACTATTCTTCAGGAGAAGGAGTTTACACTCACACATTGCAAGAAAACTGCCACATACAAGCAGTCCGTTATGTTTCAGTCATTGCTTCATCACTTTTGTCATCCACACCAGCCAAAGACACCCCATATTCCTAATGGATCAAGACATAATTATCTTCACCTGGATTTAATTAAAATAGTTAAACCTAGATTGAAGATAACATACATGTCATACTGGATAGTCCACACTAAGCTCATTTGTTTTTTGTCACACTTCACAAGGAGGAGAAACTTTCGATTGTATTTATGTATACGAAAAGAGTACTCTAACTTTCATGCATAGTTGACCTAGGTTTATAATGTAAAGTTGACCTAGACTTTTACTTTGGTTTTGTATATCTAATTGTTTATCAGATATTGATAGGCAATTGGATTTTCAAGCTAGGTCCAACTTCAAATATTTTCAAGATCGTTTTTGTTGTCATGTTTGGACAATTAATTGGTTACCCATCATTCTTCTTGAGGTAAGGTTTATGTCCCTTCCTTTATTATACTTCTTTTGATTATATATAAAAACTAGCCCTATAGAATTAAAACAATCCTAGATTTGATGATGAGATTCATAAAAATTGAATGAAAACAAGTTAAAGTTACTAACCTAAGAAGTTAGGAAGATATTGCTCTCCGAAAATCGCCTCTATGGAGTCTAGGTTTCAAAAATTGTGTAAAATGATCTAAGTCCTGAAATTCCCACATTTTACCTGAAAATCGCCTCTATCGCCTCTATCGCAATTATGAACTCTAAGTCCTGAAAATCGCCTCTATCGCAATTATGAACTCTTGTTCGCAAATGTGAACCGCTAATCGCAAATGTGATCAGTGCCTAAGATCAACAGAATTCACAAATTCAACAACACCTTCGCAATTGCGAAGGTCACCTGCCTCGCAAAAGCGAACCAAGCATTGCATTTGTGAAGCCGCTCAAACAATGCCATGTATCGCAAATAAGACACCACAGTCGCAAATGCGACACCTACTTTACAAAAGTGAAGTGCCTAGCCCCCACCCAATCTTGGCAAATGCGTGTCTAACATCACAAATGTGAGGCTCACATTTGCGAATAAGTATTCGCAAATGTGAGACCTGCATATTCATAACACTAGAATTTTCTCAGCAATTCAAAAATATTTGCAACCCATCTAGAACTCACCTGAACCCCTCGGGCTTGAACATTCACACAAGTATAATAACATCATACACTCGCTCGCTAGATTAAATTATTAAAATAATATTAAAATTCAAGAATCGACCATTAAAACTCAAAATTTTCGAGTTCAAAACTTAATTTTTCCAATTTTTCACTTAATGAGCCGAAACGGCCTCGGGTCAACCGGGGCCCCAGCAAAACATGCGTACAAGTCCAGAATCATTATATGAACCTACCAGAATTGTCAAAATATCACTCCCATAACGTTTTTCAAAATGGTCAACTCTAGCCACATTTAAAGTCAAAATCACATTTTCTTTAAAATTTCGCACATAAACTTTCCGAAAATCGGCATGGACCACGCACTCAAGTGATAAATCATCAAGAACTGTGAGGGATATTATAAAACAAATAGGGGAGCTAATACTCAAAATAACCTATCGGGTCGTTACAAGAGGGGAGATGGAAGAAATAACGGGGAGGAGATTGGGCATTTAAATGGAGTTCAACAGTAGTTTAATGGTCTTTTATTACTGTTAACATAAAATCTCATGCTCCTACCAGGTGAGAACACTCAACAAATGTAACAAATCAACTTTTTGTGTTTAAATGGCATAAGGAATGGGGTTGGAGTGCAAAAATATAACATGGTTAAGATGGAGCGGTAAAATTAAAATTGATGCAAGTTAGGTGGATTATCTATGTATTTGGCCTATAAATTAAGTTGATTTATTTTTTACAAAACACTGAATTCGGGTAAGTATTTTTCACTTCATTATTTCACACTCTTGTCGCATACACCTGAATTGTAACTCAATTGCTTCAGCTGATACGTGTCATGCTCATATTCTTTTTTTATTGACAAAATACATCGGCAGTCTATTAAATTTGTCATCACTTTTCACTTGACACTTTATCTTAAGTCCGTTCCATTTGAACACTCCAATCATACCTCGAATGTTTCATTTAAACACAAAATGATGATATGGCATAGAGTGTGTATTACACCACTTTTCAGAACGTGACAAATAAATTTTTCTTTTTATAATTTTTTTCTTTTCGTTTTCCTCCTATTCTTTTGCACCTCATGTCCAGGTCATCGCCTTCAACCACTCCATCATCATTCACCTTACTTCTAAGTTTTTATTGCCGGAAATGGAGCTTGCCGGAAAAATCACAAAATGCTATTCTTCTTTATTGCTCTCCTCTTTTTCTCAACTAAGATTTTTTCTTCTCTAATTACCCACTTTTAAAGAACTAATTCCTACTTGACCACTCTCAGATCCCATATCCCAACTCCCTGCATCCTCTCAATTGTCAAAAACTAAAGCTCCTGATTCAATAAGCAAGAAATTTGTGGTTCTTACACAATTATGACCCTTCTCCATACGTAGAAATAACGATCAAAAAGCTCAAATAACACATACAAAGTTGTAATTGAAATTTACGTATCGTCTCACGAATATGATGAATTTTGGTACAAAAATCCACCTGATTCGTACATAGAGAATAATAGTTTGACTACCCGGAGAGGCCATGGATCGTACAGGGAAGTTTTATTGAATACAGATGAGAATCTGGTAGGATCCGTGGCTCTATTCCCTCTGATTTTCACAAGTGAAATTAATCCTATGTATTGGGATCCAATTGTTTCAATAGGAATTTGATTTCCTTCTTACGACATTAACTTAACACCATATTTGGGCTTTTACTTATGGCCAAGCCCATTTTTTAGGACTTTGTTCTTTTCTTTTGGCAATAGAAGAGGGTGTTTGGGGGGAGGGGGGGAGGCGATGGTAGGGTTTATTTTTATTTTTTTCTTTTAGTTGTTCTTGTTTTTTTTTTTTTGTTTTTTTTTTAAAAGCTTTTCTTAATTAATTAATTCAAGTTAAATTTATGTGTCTCTTTTTTATGCGTCACTGTGACAAGTGAATTACCGCATTGTTTATGTTTGGCTCCTTATGAGTTTTGTGTTTAAATGACACATTCGAGGTGTGGTTGGAGTGCTTAAATAAAACAGACTTAAGATAGAGTGTCAAAGTAAAAAGTAACTACAAGTTTAATGGCATGCCAGCCTTCTTTATTTATTAAAGATGTTCAATATTTTCAGTTAGATTGTTCTTTCACATCCTTACATATAAGGACTATTCTTTCTTGTACGATTGTTTTCTTTTTTTACTTGTTTATTTGAGATGGGAGAATAAGAAACTAAATTTTATTATTTTTATTACTATTTCTCAGATTATTTTCTAAAAGGCGAAATACATACTTTACCCATCGATCTTGTACTCAAATTCCTCTTACACATTTGTTTTAAATACGGAAATAGTAGTGCACACTAAAACTTTTAAAAGTGTGTCAATTACACACCACTTCGGTATTTGACAACATCTGCTTAAAGATTGCTATTACACGCGCCAATCGACATCTGACACGTGTCATAAATCGGAAAAAAAAAAAACTGAAAAAAACCCTCTGCCCACCTCTTCATCTCCCCAGAAATGAAAAAACTCCACCTCCTCTTCATCTCCCCAAAAATGAAAAAACTCTACCTCCTCTTCATCTCCCCAACCCCATCATCTTCTCCACCAAAACCATACTACCGCCAACATTTTCACTACAAGCACCTTCTTCCCTAATTATAGATTTAACTTTTTGCACGATCTTTAACAAGCTTTAACAGCATCCATCATAAATCCTCATAAAATTTCAAATTCAAGCTTAAACCCAAAGCTTCAAACTTGTTAATGGTATTTTTTTAATTTTATCAAAATTAATCACCTAAGTAAATTTTTATTCAACAATAATCACAAATTCAAACTAATTTTCTAGGTCATGGAACACATTAATCAACAAGACCCGATTAAATTTTCAAGCTTTTTCAAAAGATCAATAATGGTGATTTTTACAAGACCCAATAGCTCATCTTTTCTTCTTCTTTTTCTTTTTCTTAGTAATGGGGGTTGGAGAGACGAAACATGAAGTGGTAGAAAAAACTAGAATGAGGGTTGGGGAAGAAGACGAAAGAGGGGGGGGGGGAGGAGGGAGGAAATGCTAGGGTGTGGGTTGGGGAAGAAGACATGGGTTATATTTTTTTTCTTTAATTTGAAAAAAAAAAATTAAAAAGGGAAAAATAAATTAAAAAAACTTAATTTCAGACGAATTCTGAAGTTTTCACGCGCCTCTTTTATGTGTAATACATGCGTGTAACGCATGGCATAAAATGTGTGTAATTGACACACTTTTAAAAGTTTTAGTGTGCAATCATATTCCTGTGTTTAACAGGTGTGTAAGAGGGATTTGAGTTCAAGGTCAATGGGTAAAATATGTATTTCGCATTTTCTAAAATTATAGGAATAGTTCTTCTAGACTAATTTGAATGCAGTCAATCAATCTATATATCTCTATAAAGCAGGGACTTAGACAAGTGATGTGGCAAGCCTTAGAAGCCAGAAAAAGTATTTGTCTTTCTTCTCCTTTTTTTTTTTTTTGCCTTTTGCTCATTTTTTGCTTCTTTTCCCTTTTCCTTATTTGTCAAGAGTTGTGACTACATTAAAGAGTTGTAACAAAGAGTCACACGAAATTTTAATAGTGTTTGATGCTTAAAGAAAGTTCATGATCGAGTATTATATATATATATATATATTATCTTTCTATGCCTTAACATATTTTAATCTATTAATTAAAAGTGGAACTTATTTACCTTACTCAAGTTAGTTCACTCCTCCGGGATAAATGCTCAAATGGACTATGTAACGTCAATCATAATGGAGTAGTGTGAATAAGGTGAAAAAATTCAGGAAAAAGTATCAAAGGTATAATTTGGCGTAGAACATTGTTGCTTTGGAAGCAACACCATTACCCTAATTTTTCTTTTAATTCATTGATGTATTGATTTTTGGTGATAATAATTTTCAAATGTTGTTTGTTCTCTTCTATTTCTCTGGTTTGGTGGATTTAATTCTATTTACCCTATTTTTATTTTTAGCTTCATTGATGTGTCATATTTGGCAGATCATTCTGGTTTTTAAAATGATGTTGTTATCTTTTTCTTCTTCTTTTTTCATTCTGTTTATGGACATGAAAGTGAATTTTTCTACTTTCTATATTCACTTTTAGTTGTCCACTTTTAAATTTATATTTTCGCTAAGAAAAAATAAATGAAGTATGTAATTTATAATTTTACCCATAAGAATGATAACATCTTCAAAAGTCTTGAAAAATGATTTGAGGGATAAGTAGTTAATGATATGAGTAAAACAAAAAAAATTATCATTCTCTTGATTTAATATATATTGTGGACAGATAAAAGTAAAAATGTACGAATTGATTTCTACGAGTGTTCTTGAAGTGAAAGCAACTAGGTATAATAACTTTTAATGCCAATTGACTTATGTTTCTTCTTGAACCAATTTATACATATCATTATAGTATGTACCAATATTATTTTAAAATAAGCTTTACCAGATGATAATTTATATATTTGCTTCTCTGGAACTTGTGTTTCTCTCTTTTAAGAGTTATTTTTCTCCATTTAGAAATAGAAATGCTGGCATAGAAATAAAATAAATTATATATTTGACACAGAATTAGTATAATAATATAAAAATTTGTTTCCACAAAGAAGGGAACAAACTTTTTTATTTTTTGGAGTAACTGTAGGAGGGAGGGATGAAGAGAAAAAGTAATTAGGTAATTGTATTCCTAACCTTTGTTTTAATTCTAACTTAACAGTTGGCTTTAAGAAGCAAAAGCCCTTCTCTTAACCACTCTGCTAATTCATCATATATGTTCTTTGTGACGAAGGTCTTGATAGAAAGAGGAGAAGAGAAGATGCTAATTGTAAGGCACAATTTTATCGATTTATTCTTACTCAATTATCCATTACGTTAAAGTTTTCTTTTAAAATTACGATTGCTCTACAACAACAATAACAACTCAGTGTAATTTCACAAATGAGAAAAGTAAAATTACGATAGCTCTATTTGAAACTTTTTTCTTCTTCCAAGAGAGATGATACTTGCATGTTAATTACTCTTTTCTTTTATTTCTTTAAGGATAGTTTCTTCTATCTTAACAATTTTTTCAAAAAATATCATTATTAATAAATTGAAGCCGTTGAAATCGTCTTGGTAGATTTAAACGTTTCAAGAGAAGTAAGAAGGCAAGTGGATATGTGACCTTTCGAATCCTATCTTTCTGAAATTAGGACTTGGAACTTGTTAAATACCTAGTATATTGAGGAGTGAGCACGCACTGAAATATTAATATTTCTTAGTTTATGTACGATACATCGAGGTACTTTTCTTTCACAATCAAGTTAATAAAGCATGTTTAATATTTATTATGAGAATCGACCATTGCATACTAGCTTGCACTAATTCGGAAGCATGTTATGATATGTGCCCTTTATATACGTGCCGGAAACTCATAGTATGACATATATATATATATACGAGTAACAATTAAACTTAAAATGTGGTTATAAAGATATGTGATCTAATTCAATGTCAATTGATAAATAGATAAATAAATAAAGGGAAACGATTAAAATGGACCAAACCAGTGCACTTGCAAGTTATCAACCCCGATCTGGATTAGGCTCGAGATCAAGTGCCAAGAACAGTAAGAAAAATAAGAATAACACAAATAATATGAGCAAAATGCACAGTAAGAACATCAAAAAGAATTAAGAGTAAGCAAAAAAGTGTTTGTATTGCTCAGTAGTAGTGTAAACAATAACTCGTGTATGATGATAATTGTGATAATATGATGTCCTACAAATGAACATGATTCCTCTTTATATAGTACAGGAATCCTAAATAAGGTATGACTCTAATTTCGGAAGTAAAATACATGATTGATACCATTAACCATTAATGGTTCTATCGGTTCCAAGATTCTCGCCGAGATTGGTGGTCGATTGCGGATATCTAGTGATTCTATTACTGTGGTGTCGATTTAGCCTGATCTCGATCCCTTAGTCTTTATATTCTCTGAGCCCTAACTTGCTTCGATACTGACTCACTCTTGAGACATACCCTTGAACCCGTAGAATCGGGTATCCTCGATTTTTACCGTATACAGATAGTCCCCGCATTTCTTAGAATGAAATGACAAGAAACGATTTGAGCCTCAATTCTTTGATACCTCGACCGTGACGTCGTCCCCATGACGTAAGCGATGGATATGACCGAAATATCCCGTCGGTTTGGTTCCCAAAAGCCCATCAATGCATGTCAGTCGTCGGTCGGCCACTAGTGGCACCGAACCGCCGTTTTAAACCTATAAACACCAGCTCCTTAGTAGATTCAAGCATTACTTTGCGTTGATCACAAACCCTTGAGTTCACAATCCTTCTTGCTTCCCTCTCATCGGCCCTTACCAAACCACCGTTGTTCCCACCGGAGCCGCCAGTTCTACAACTTCTTTTTACTTCCCACTCATACGTAAATGGCAAAGACCTCTAAAATAGTACCGCAAAAGGAGAAAGCTCCGTCTTCTTCCTCCTGGCCGGCCAACGATAAAACGCAGGTAGAATTGGTCTTCCATGAATACGTACCTGGCCCCTGTGTCCTTAGAACTGATTTTAAGGTTTATAACCCCTCATCGGTGTCGGGCCGATGCGAACATATGTCAGTGCACATGTGTTCGATTACCGAGGGCCATGTCGAGGCCATGAAGAAGAACTGTAGATGGGGTCCAGAGGTGGTGGTGCAAATTCCTACGCGTGAAGAGAGCATCACCACACATGTGAAGGGGTTCTTGAGGGTTTACACTTACCCCTTCACATTGAGTCCCGTCGACCCCGTGATCTTCGACTTCTGCAAGAGGTACGAGGTCACACTCGGTCAACTCCACCCCTCACTTTGGCACATAGTGATCATCCTGCGCTTCTACTCCAATGAGGCCGGGGGGTTGGAGTTCACATTGGACCACGTTATTTGGTTATACTGGCATCGACTCTATCTAGGGTTAATCAGATTTAACTGCCGAGCAAACAAAGCCCTATTCTTGAATATCGACGAAGATAAAGATCGGGGCCGGATGAGTCGATTCATATGGGTGAGGACCTGTGATATAATACCAGAAGAAAAGATGTTGTTTCCCGAGGAGTGGAAAGCCAAACGTAAGTGACCTTTTGTTCTTTTGGTTCTGTGTCTCTTTCAATCTTGTCTAACATTTTCCTTCGACCATGCAGCCGACCCTTGGATGCTTGAGGTCGTGCCTGATTTCGAAGGCTGGATCCACAAGCTTGCCTCCACCTCGACTCGTGTTGAACGAGTGTGGAGGGATTTGTATAAACGCAAGTGGGAGGCCAAAAACCAAGGTAAGGTCCCTTCTGACGTATTCCGAAACAATTACCCCTTTTCTCCACTATTAATCTTCAGTTTATGTAGGTCTGGCCAAATATGTCATTATGAGGCCTTCGAGCGAAGGTGGCGAAGCTGAGTCCCTGGCTCCGAGGCCGCAAAAGGACAAGAAAAGGAAAAATACTTCACAATCCGAAGTCTCCAAACCCAAGACTCGAAGGGTGAGGAGAAAAACAGTCGGACTCTCGGTGGATGCGGTCCAAAAGTTGACGGACCAAGATGAGGAAGAAGAAGAAGAAGATTCATCGGTGTTGGTAGCTCGTCCCAGAAAGGCTACCATAGTCGCTTCGCTTTATGAGCTGCTGCCTGCTACAACTAAGACTCACGTCGAGGAGGCTTTGAAAATAAAATCGGGGGTGATCTCCAAATCTCCAAAGGTCGAGACGGTGTCTCGTTCATCGACTTCTACACCGGGAAGGGCCGGTTCCGAAACCAGGAGGATCAGACAGAGCGCTCTGAGCGATTCGATCGGAGCCATGCCAATAGGTCTAGCGCTGGTCTTCTCTGAAGGGGTGATAAGTGATGCCCAAAGGCTGAAGACCCCCTAGATTGGCGGAGGCTCTAGCGCCGGCGATCCTTTTCAGGATTGCTTCGCGGGGGTCGATGATGCCTGCGCTATTACTGATTCTTTGACTCTCATGGCGGAAGCTCAGCGACCTTTTTCCAAGGTAAGTGCTAGTTGATTTTGGTTATTTCTCTCTACCTTTTTTCCAAGGTCATTCTCTCATAAATTTAACTTGTGTTTTTCTTCTTCGTATAGGCCTCTGCCAAATTCCGAGATGACCTTAGTTAGTGCGAGGACGATCTTCAAAGGGTCTCGGAGGAGAGAAACGCCTTGAAGATTCTTTGTGTCCAAAAGGATGAGGTCATAAAGGATATCTAAATGGACCTGGCCAAGGCTCATGAAGAGGAGGTCGAGTTTGATAAGCAAGTAACCGCCTTATTGATACGGTATAGGATCGACTCCACTGTGGAAGCTAACCCTTCGAAATATCAGCTGCACCAGAATGTGGAGAAGATCGGTCTTCTTCGGGCAGAGGTCGACCAGGTTAAGACCGACTTCGATTGGTCGAAAGATAGGATGGACCACATTTCTATTGAAAAGGAAGCAGCTTTGGCCAAGTTATCTTTCGCGGAGGCCCGGCTCCAAGACCTTAGAGAAAAAAGGTTCTGCACAGGCCAAAAGGGTCGAAGAGCTCGTAGCCGGGCTCAGTGAGCCCAAGGTTGAGATGAGAAAGACTAAGGCCAAGGCGGACAAATCCATAGCCCTGTATCAGGCTGATGTTGTAGATGTTCAAACCCAGCTGAGGGAGGCTTCGAATTGGGAGTAGTGGCGCAGTGACTTGGCGAAGTGCCAATCCTGGAGGGAAACCCTCGAGAAAATTCATGCTCGAGGTGTTGAACTCTCCGAAGAGATTGCTCGGGCAAAAGAGCTAGAGGACGAAGCCAGGCAGCTTGTCTCTTCCGATGATGATGATGATGACGGGTCCGCTAATGAAGAATATGGAGGTGAAGTTGCTGACGAAGATGCCTCCGAAGAAGCTGCTCGGGAGGAGGCCGATATTGAGGGGACTAGACCCAATCATAACTAGATTGTAACTTCTTTTTTTTTTTCTTTTGTAAGGCCCTGGCTGGCCCTTTGTACATATATTTTTTGATATAATGAGAAACAATTATTTGATGCCTTCGTAAGTTTTTCTTCATGCCTTTGTATGTTTTAATTGCCTTCGTTGAAAATTTCTCATTGTTTTAGTTCAACTCGTGATCAAAATAAACCCTTAGGTTTTTATTTTTTCCGAGGGAAAGTCCCCGAGTTACGAAGGAAAGTCCCGGAGTCCGAAACTCATTTGAGAACTCATCTCGGGGATGGCTCGTTTCGAACTGGCAGATGAGTCATCTCAAAAAACTAAGTTCGAATAGTTTTATAGGATAGGGTAGACCCTTAGTTTTTTATCAATGATTGTTAAGTTTTCGAGCTCACCGATATACCTTATGAATGTTCGAGTTGTAGTTAATCGTGTGTTTAAGCTCGTAATAACTGAACCCTTGAGTTCGAATTGAGTAAGAGCGAGGTATCGGACTCTAATTGTATCGGCCTTTAGGCTTATTAGATCGGCCCTTAGGCTCTTTTATATTGGCCCTTAGATTCTTTTAGGTCGGCCCTTAGGCTATTTAAAGTAGGCCAATTCGGCCTCTAAAAACGACTATAATTTTTCCCTCTTTTCGGCTAAAAGTCTTGGTGAAAATTTCTTTATGCCTTAGCATGTGTTTTTTGTACTCGTTGGGTTTTTTGAGGGTCCAACAATTGGAACCCAATTTTTTCTTAACTCATTTGTGTTAAGATAATTTAATACCTCTTGAGGCTTTTCCGAAGACTGATATTATTGAAGCCTTTAAATTATTTGAGGGCTGATTTTATCGAAGCCCTTTTCGTTTGCTTTGCCGAGGGTAGCCTTATTTAACCGGTTTTTTAAAGTATTTGAAGGCCTTTAGTTTATGGTAGAAGTCGGACGTCTCTGAGCCGCATTATTTAAGTCGTAGCCTAATAGTAAGCGAACTAGACTATATTTTCACCCTTAATGAACCATAGATTATTATGTTTTGAGTGCAAATAATGATAACAAACTGCTCTTATTAGTGTTTTTATGCTTTGCAGGATATAATCTATGATGGGAGATACTTTGGAGCGTTTTTGAGTCTATTAAGTGAGTTTAAGGCCAATCGAGAAGAACCCGTGAGAAAAGAACAAGAAAAAAAAAAGGCCGGTAGAAAGGAGCCCACCGCGACCGCGATCGACCGCGGCTGGAGCGCGGTGGGCAAGGAAGCAGAGAATCAGAAATTGGGTCTTTCACCGCGGTCGCGCCGCGGGCGAGTACTGGATGACCAAAAAAATTGAAGGACTAAAGTGCAAAACACTGGAATAATTAGCCTAACCTTATAAACTCACCCAAGAGAGAACCAAGCTTGTTTTTAGACTCAAGTAGGAGGCAAGAACAAGTGTGAGAAGACAAGCAACAATTAGAGTTTTTCTATTCTCTTTCTTTTACCTTTATTTTGAGAATTATGATTTCTTTTGAGTTATCATTGTGTTTGAGCATGAGTAGCTAATTTCTTTAATCTAAGGTTTTTGTGGAACCCGTTGAGGATGAACTCATTGTTATCTTAAATATAGTTTTTTTTGGTTTTCAATCTCTAATTATTCAACTACGTTCTTGTTGTAGTTGATTGAAGGCCCCTCAATTAGTTGTTCCTATTTAGTGTGTATCTACTCGAGAGAGAGTGCATATTTAGATAATTGTTGAACAACATCACTCCCGGAGTATAGGAGAGATCCATAACCAAGGGTTTAAAGGTTGGATTAGAGATAACGATACCTTGGTTTGCAATCTAAAGTGAACTGTAATGCAATTTAGCTAGCGTAACTTGAGAGAGTGCGTCTAGTAGATTATCATAATTACTGGAGAGAGATTTATGATAGCCTGAGTGTTCATAACTGATAGAGATAACTAAACCAAAACTATAGGAAATATACAATAATGGATTTCATCAACGGGGGAAACCATAACCTTAGACCTTTATCGCATCCGTTTACATCTAAATATTAGTTGTCTTTTAGTTTGTTTAATTCCATCAGTTGTAGTAGTAAAAATACTAAAAAAGTGATATTTATAACCTTTGGGGAAATTGATTATTGAGAATCTAGTAGTCTAACAACAACATTTCATACGTTAGTTCCCTCTGGGATTCGACTCTGGGCTAAATACTCAGATTAAATTTGCAACGCCCGCTTAGTCTTTTAGTATACATAGTTGAGCGTGATGCCCCCGATATTCGAGGTTGATTGCAAAGAAGCCTTGGATACTGTTGAATTATCCCCAGGTAGCACATAGTTATTTCCTCGTTAAAAACCTTGCCGGAAAAATCCATTTGAGATAAAAACCGGTCTAAGAAAAAAAAAACTGCAATGCGTACTTTAGAACCCGATGTCTCGATTTCATGGATCGGATACTTGCAGCAAGTTAGTTTCAAATATTTAAGTAAATGAAAAAGGAGAAATTCGTACCTGAGAAATATTATCGCTTGAGGAGCGATATGTTCCAATTATTCGACAATGGCTCGTCGCCCATTGTTCCAAGCTTGTACGATCCTTTCCCGACTATGTCAAGGATATTATAGGGTCATTCCCAGTTAGGACCGAGTTTCCCTTCATTAGGGTCTCGAGTATTGATAGTGACTTTCCTTAAGACCAAGTCCCCGACTTTGAACTGTCAAAGATTGGTTCTTCTGTTATACCAGAGGCACCTTTATATGACTGGGCACAACCCACAGCGGAGAATCTGGCCACCGCAATCAAGGTCCCTCAGATAGAAGTTGAGTCCTTTCAAATCACAAATAATATGTTGCACTTGTTGCAGAATAAGGGACTATTTTCGGGGTCATATATTGAAGATTCCCATCAGCATTTGAAGAACTTCCTGTTGATTTGCAAGACTCAAAGGCAACCAAACGTCACTCCGGAGGCAATAAGACTGTTGTTGTTTCTGTTCTCAGTGACAGGAGTAGCCCAGACTTGGCTCAGCTCGCTCCCCATCAATTCTATTACTACATGGGAGGAGTTGGTCAAGCAGTTTTTGAATAAATTTCATCCACCGAACAAGACAGCGCACCAAATTGATGAGATCTTGAGCTTCAGGCAGAAGCCTATGGAGACACTGCAAGAGACATGGGAATAGTTTAAAAGTATGCTAGTTATCTGTCCTCACCACGGTATTCCAGAACAGATGTTGGGGCAGCGATTTTATATGGGTCTGGCTGATGGTTTGAAAGCCAACATTGATGCTTTAGCTGGTGGAGCATTCTTGAGTAAGACGTGGAGAGAAATCCAGGCTTTACTTGATAAAATGGCACAAAATTTAGGGTGGACAACCAGGGGTGCACCTATTACCCCAATCGTTGACTCAGTGCCTTTAGATCCGTCCAACACTATTGCTGAAAATATGGCAACTTTGATGACACAGATGAGCATACTTACGAAGAAGGTAGAGGAGTCGGGGCAAAAGCAGCAAGTTCATTTTGTGGATACTACCAATGGGGGCTTATGCACATCTTGAATTAGTCAACCAATTGGTAATCAGTGGAATGCAGATTGTGATCATCCTCACTACCCGGAGAATATGAATTATGTGTCAAACTATGAAGGCCAGAGACAGGGTGGAGAGAATTGGGGTCAGCAAGCTCAGTCGTACATACCACCTCAACAGCAGCATAACAGTGGAAATATGGGTGCCATGAAACCTCATGGTAATGTGGCTCCCTACCAAAGGCCACAAGGGTTTAATAATCAAAATCAACAACAGGCATATCACCCCCCTCAGCAACAACATAGGGGAGACAAGAAGATGGGTTTCTAGACTGGAAGCGATGATGTAACAGGTGATTGGGTCAACTGCCAAAATCAGTGAGAGAGTAGATGCACACGAATCAGCTATTAAAAATATTGAAGTGCAGATGGGCCAAATCTCAATGTGCTTGAATAATCGTCCTCTTGGGACTTTGCCTGCAGACACGCAGGTAAATTCTAAGGACCAGGGCCCAAAGCAGCTAATGGAAGTGAGTCTCCGCAATGGAAGGGACTTAGACCTAGAACAGGATATAGCTCGTGAAAGCAGACAGGTCGAGACACCGGTACCAGTGCCGATTGAACTTGATGATTCAAAAACCTGACCAAGGTAACAGTGCAACCTGCTGAAGGAGAGCCCAATGCGAAGAGTGAGGCTGAAAAAGAAGTTGAGATAGCCCAGGAGCCGGTAGTTGAGGTGGTGGATGAGAAAGAAAAGTCTCAAATCACTAGGAAAAAGAGACCGCCAGCTCCATTCCCTTAGAGGCTGGCCAAATACCAAAAGGATGAACAATACAAAAAGTTCTTACATATGCTAAAACAGATACAGGTAAACATTCCTCTAATTGATGCTCTGAAGGAGACGCCTGGCTATGCGAAGATGATGAAGGACTTGATGTCCCGAAAATTTGATTTCCAAGACTTGGCAACTGTGACTTTTACTCAGACTTGCAGTGCTGTAGTGACACGACCAATTGCAAAGAAGTTGTCTGATCCAGGGAGTTTTACAATTCCCTGCGCCACTGGCAATTTTTCTTTTGCCAAAGCACTATGTGATTTGGGGGCCAGTATTAATCTCATTCCCCTTGCCATTTACAAGAGATTGGGGATTGGTAGAGCCAGACCAACTTCGATGTTATTGCAGCTGGCTGACAGGACAGTAAAGAGACCGTCAGGCATTCTGGATGATGTATTGGTGCATGTGGGGAAGTTTGTGTTCCCTGCTGATTTTGTGATACTAGACTGTATAGTGGATGAGGAGATTCCCATAATTTTGGGAAGGCCATTCTTGGACACAGGCAGAGCCCTCATTGATTGTGAAATTGGGGAGCTCAAGATGAGACTAAACGATGAAGAAATCACATTCAATGTGCAAAAATCCATGGGGCGACCAAGTGAATTCGCCAATTGTTCTCTCATTGATGCTGTGGATGTGATAGTGGAGGAAGATGATGCGTCCTTAACTATTGAGTACCCCCTTGTTGCATGTTTGATGAATTTGGGTGAGGTAAATGGGGAAGAATTGGCAGAATGGGTGTTAGCACTTGAAGGAGAAGGGGGCTGGCCGAGGGCTCTCAAGTTTGAGCCATTACACTTAGAGAAAAAAGAGAGCCTGCCAGCCAAACCATCTGTGGAAGAACCACCCCAAATTGGAGTTGAAATCACTGCCAGCCCATCTCAGGTACGCATTTCTTGGACCTAACTCTACTTTACCTGTTATTATCTCATCAAGTTTGTTAGATGTGCAGGCAAATCAGCTATTACAGGTACTCACTGAGTGCAAGACTGCCATTGGATAGACCATGGCAGACTAGGGGTGTGCATTCGAATCGGTTTATCGATTTATCGATTTCGA
The DNA here is from genome assembly GCA_005239495.1 of Nicotiana undulata. Classification (NCBI taxonomy): domain Eukaryota; kingdom Viridiplantae; phylum Streptophyta; class Magnoliopsida; order Solanales; family Solanaceae; genus Nicotiana; species Nicotiana undulata. Next base: position 138,303 of record ML241867.1, read on the forward strand.
TTTCGAAATTTTCCTTATCGAGTTATCGATTTCGATTTCGATTTTGTCCTCTTCGGTTATCGGTTTATCGATAAACCGATAAGATATACTAAAAAGACAAATATACCCTTATTCTATAATACCCTTTCATTTACCCTAAGTCCCTAACCCTATTATTTCTACTATTTTTTTTATTACCATTTTAGGGTTTCTGTACCAAAAAAGAGAGAGAGAACGATAGAAAGATTCATAATGGAAATGTAGACTAGGAGTGGATCTTTCCTGGACAGAATCTTTCATCTGATCTTTTAATTTATTTTGTAAACAGTTATATGTAGACAGACAAACCGTTTTTTCTTTTTAATGGTGAATAAGAATAAAAGAATTATAGGACAAATGAAATTCTTAGTATAATAATCTCATACTCCATCAACATTATGTAACAATTACTATAGATATATGTTATTGATGCTACCAAGACTAGCAGGTTCTCGAGATTCTAGATTTATACGTTTTGCTTTTCTTCATCAAATATTGAAAATCTATGAGCTTTACCTTTGGAAACTTGTTTGCACAAACATGCGATGGTATATTAAAATCAAGTATATATGTGACTAGTAGGTTGTAGTTTCGTTGCATGTGCTTGTTACACAATGTTTATGTTATAAAATGTGTTCGTTTTATTTTAGCTTCTTTTTGTCCATATTAGTTAGGCGTGTTTATAGCGATATACTTTTCGTGGAATCCCGCAAATTTTCTTATTGGTGTAATCGATAACCGAATCGATAATCCCCAAAAATCGATAAATCGAAATCGAAAAAATCGAAACCTTATTGAAACGATAACGATAAGCATATGTACAAATCGATAATCGATAAGTAATTATCGATAAGGGTCAAAATAGAATCGATAAATCGAATGCACACCCCTATGGAAGACATCAAAGGGATCGGCCCAGCATACTGTATGCACAAAATTCTCCTGGAAGATGGACACAAACCTTCCAGGGAACACCAAAGGCGGCTGAACCCAAACATGAAGGAAGTGGTGAAGAAAGAAATTATCGAGTGGTTAGATGCGGGAATCATTTTCCCCATCTCTGACAGCAACTGGGTTAGCCCAGTGCAATGTGTTCCGAAAAAACGTGGCATGACGGTTGTGAAGAATGACAAGAATGAGATGATATCAACAAGAACCATCACTAGCTGGAGAATTTGCATGGATTACAGAAAGCTAAATCTTGCCACCCGGAAAGATCAGTTCCCACTTCCCTTCATCGATCAAATGGTAGACATGCTGGCAGGGAGGTCTCGCTTTTGTTTCCTGGATGGGTACTTGGGGTACAACAAAATTTCTATTGCCCCAGAAGACAGGGAAAAGACCTCTTTCACATGTCCCTATAGGATATTTGCCTTCAGAAGGATGTCATTCGTCCTCTGCAATGCACCTGCCACATTTTAAAGGTGCATGATGTCCATATTCACTGACATGGTCGAAGATATCATGGAGGTATTCATGCATGATTTCTCAATAGTGGTAAATTCATTTGATGAGTGCCTAGCAAATCTGGCCCGTGTGCTAAAGAGGTGCATTGAGATGAATCTTGTGCTTAATTGGGAGAAGTGCCATTTCATGGTACAAGAAGGGATCGTCTTGGGGCACTTGGTGTCGAGCAAAGGAATTGAGGTGGATTGCGCCAAAGTAGATGTGATTGAAAATCTTCCACCACCCACATCAGTGAAAGCTATACGTAGCTTCCTTGGGCATGCCGGGTTCAACCGGTGATTCATCAAAGATTTCTCCAAAATAGAAAACCCTCTCTGTAAGTTGCTTGAAAAAGATAACCCCTTTGTGTTTTCTAATGATTGCAGGGTGGCTTTTGAGGAGATGAAAAAGCGTCTAGTCACGGCCCCGATAATTGTTGCCCCCGACTGGGAGCAACCGTTTGAGCTCATGTGCGATGCCAGTGACTACGCAGTGGGAGTCGTGTTAGGACAGCAAAAGGATAAGATAATGCACCCAATCTACTACGCAAGTAGGACATTGAGTGGAGCTCAGCTGAACAACACGGTTATCGAGAAAGAGATGTTGGCAGTAGTGTTCGCCTTTGACAAGTTTAGATCATACTTGATCGGGTCGAACGTGATTGTGTACATTGATCATGCAGCCATCAGATATTTGATTGAGAAGAAAGAATCCAAGACGCGCCTAATTCGTTGGGTGTTGCTGCTGCAAAAATTCGATTTAGAGATTCTTGACCGCAAGGGCACGGATAACCAAGTCGCTGACCACCTGTCGCGACTTGAAGGTGCTGAGAATGCAGTAGAAAAAGAGGATATTCTGGAAACCTTTCCAGACGAGAAGCTACTCGCCACAAGCATGAAGGGTGTGCCATGGTATGCAGACATCGCAAACTACCTGGAAAAGTGGTATTGAGCCTTATGAACTCTCATCTGTCCAAAAGAAAAGATTTTATCGTGATTGCCGCAATTATTATTGGGATGAACCTCACTTATTTAGAATTAGTATTGATAACATGATCCGGAGGTGTGTCCCCGAGATAGAGAAATTTTCGGTTTTGCAGGCTTGTCACGCGTCAGCATATGGAGGACATTTTGGAAGAGTTCGAACAGCAACTAAGGTTCTAAAGGCCGGATTCTACTGGCCAACTGTGTTCAAAGATGCTCACCAATGGGTGAAGGGATGTAATGAGTGTCAAAGGAAGGGGAACATATCCCGTCGTCATAAGATGCCCATGAACCCGATACAAGAAGTGGAGGTATTTGATGTTTGGGGGATTGACTTCATGGGTCCCTTTGTCAGCTCCTATGGAAATAAGTACATACTTGTTGCTGTAGATTATGTGTCCAAATAGGTGGAAGCTGCAGCACTCCCCACCAATGATGCAAGAGTGGGGGTGGGGTTCTTGAAGAAAAAATAAGTCACCCGTTTTGGGATCAAGGGCCATTATCAGTGACGGAGGCACACTTTTGCAATCGTGTATTCGACAAGCTGCTAGCTAAGTATGATGTGCGCCACAAGGTGAAAACCCCTTATCACCCTCAGACGAGCGAGCAGGTTGAGATATCAAATCGAGAAATCAAGAGTGTGCTAACAAAAATGGTGAACGCCACAAGAATTGATTGGGCGAAAAAGCTTGATGATGCATTCTGGGCCTATAGAACTGCATTCAAAACGCCAGTTGGTATGTCTCCGTACAAGTTGGTGTTTGGAAAGGCCTGTCACCTGCCAGTAGAACTAGAACATTGAGCTTGGTGGGCACTGAAACAATTGAACCCCGATCTTGATGTTGCGGGCGCAAGTAGAGTCACTGAGCTGCATGAGTTGGAAGAATTCGGGTATCAAGCATTCAAAAGCTCGAGGCTGTATAAAGAAAGAATGAAGAGGTTACACGACAAAAACATTGTGGACCGCAACTTCAAACCCGGAGATAAAGTATTGCTCTATAATTCAAGATTGAGATTATTTCCCGGTAAGCTCAAGTCCCGATGGTCTAGACCATTTCGAGTGGTCGAAGTGTTTCCCTCTGGTGCTATAGAGATTGCTACTGAAGATGGGTCCAACGCCTTCAAGGTTAATGGACGGAGATTAAAACTGTATGTGGGGATGAACAAGACCAAGGGGTTGTCTGTGGTGCATCTTTTTGAACCTCAGAGGTTAAGCGAGCCTTAAATGCGCTCATTTTGCATCGTGCCGCGATGTTAAATCAGGCGCTTCATGTAAGGAAACTCATTGATATTGTATTCGTCGTGCCGCGACGTTAAATCAAGCGTTGTGTGGGAGGCAACCCATGATTTTAGTTGTTTTCGCTTTTGTGTGTTGTAGGTTATGTACATGCGATTAACCCATTATCGAGTGGGCAGGACAAGCTTGGAGGTGTGTGGAGCGAAAAAGAGGTCATAAAACAACTTTGGTAAGGTAAACGTGGGAGGAAAACACAGCAAAAATCGAACCCTAGTCACCGCGGCTGCGATACAATTGCGGCGCGACCGTGGTAGAAATGCAATTTTCTGAACTTTGACGCACGACCATCACCGTGACCGCGGCAAAAACGGGTACTCTCTGAATCTCACCGCGACCGCGGCTGGATCGCGGCCAAATGAGTACTTTCTGAATCTCCCACCCTCACCTCAGTCGCGACCGCGGCGAGTCACTACCGCCCCAGGTACGTTATTTTAGGAATTATTTGTGTTTTTTTAATTTGCTTATTCTATTTTCTTGTCCCCATTCTTCTAAAACTAACCTCCACCTCCCCCACTTCCCCACTCTTCTAAAACCTAAATCCCTAAATTCTCTCCCCTCTCCTCCTCTTAACAGCTTCACGCTTCTCCCCTCTCTCCCCATATTTTCTCCCGCAACTTCCCCAAACTCACACCACTTCTATCTCTAAACCTCCATTGCTATCCACCCACTGCTCCCATCCACATCCTTGCTCAAGTAAGTCTCTCATCCCCTCTCCTCTTTTAATTATTTTTCCTATTTTTCTGTTTTCTTGTAGATTCGTTGTTGTATTGTAGATGTAAAGGTGATTCTCCATTATATTTAGGCTAGACTTTTTGGGTCCTTTTCTCTGTGGAATTGCTTTAGGGTGTCTTGGTGTAACGATTGACTATGGTGGGAGAAATTCTACTTAGTTAGAGTGACATTGGTACTTGATTGTGGTTGAAATTGGGGAGGATTTGTTCCATATAGGGCTAATATATTTTTGTCATGAATTATGCCCACATGGTGTTTGTAAACTTTCCCCATTGAGAGAATAATTGGTGTTGTGTCCATCGTGGTAGTGAAGTCTGAGTAACCACCCGATAGTCACACAAATTGATCACTCTCTGACAATAAACCTTGTTGTAACAGGTACCATGTCTCAATCAAGGAAAAGAAGAACCCAAGCCAGCACTAGCCAGTTTGACTCCACCCGGTTTGTTTCAAAAGATGCTGAAGATAGATTTGAGGCAAACGCGGCCAGGAAATGGTCCACGAAGTTCCGATTGACAGGGCCGCACTACAGTATGAATGCCCAAGAGATGTTCACTGAAATAAGGAGAAGCCAATTAGACATCGTCTTTGCAGAACCTGAGGAGGCTAATATATTGATGGTTCGGGAATTCTACGCGAATTGCCCGGAACATGAGAACCAGGTGGTCACAGTCCGACGGACCAAGGTGAATGCGTCACCGGAGTCCATACGTCAGGCATACCTACTTCCAGCCTTCTCAGGGGATATTGATCACTACCAACTCCATCAACAACCACCGGTCAATTGGACCATGCTTGCGTAGACAATCTGTGCGGGAGGGGTGCCCACATGGGTAAAACATGGCATCACGCTGAACTCAAATTCTTTCACTTGGGAGGCCAAATGGTGGTTCACCATCATCTGTAGATGCCTGTTGCCCTCCAGCAATACCACTGATGTCAATCCCACTCGTGCGGTGATGGTTTGGTTGTCAACTGGCTTGACTTCGATGTGGCCCAGGTGCTCCATGATGAAATATTCAGCAGATCGCCTGAGATAGTGAAAGGGTTCTACCTCCCTTCACTAGTCACCAGGTTGTGCCGAATAGCCAGGGTCCCTGAGAATCACCTCCTTGATGGAAAACTGGCAAAGAAGGCCCTGTTCAAAGCTAGAAAAATATCAGTGGGCAAAGAGCAACCGGTCCCTCTTGCTGTAGATGACGAGGATGAGATTGTACCTAATACTGCACCACCTAGGCAATCCCACGATGAAGTGGGTCCCTCTCAACCTCGTCGGAGCACCAGGCTGTCTAACTTGGAGGAAGATGTGGCTGGACTTCGCACCTCGGTGGACAACCTGAATGTCAAAATGGATGATATAGCCACCCAAAATGCCAAGTCTGAAAAGCGGAAAATGTCCTGGTTTCGTGCATTAGGGCGCGCCTGTCACCTCGACCCGGCCACCGTCTCTGATGACGACTGAACACCAGGGAATTCTCCTTACCTCACTGTGCTTTATTTTTGTTGACATGGGGACATGCCAATTTGTTAAGTGTGGGGTGGGGCATATTTTTGTTGTTGTATATGTTGGTATTTTTAGTTTTGTTTGGTTGTTGATAATTGAAATTGTTTTTATTTTGATTAGTGTTGACTTGGCCCGAAGACGGACACCTTTCGACGGGTCTCTTGAGGATATTGAGTCGAGCTTAAAAAAAATGGACTCTTCCCGACGATGGACCTGTTCTTGAGGGAAGTTAGTCCAAAGAAAATACCCAAAAAAAAATTATTTTCTTTTTAGGTAGTGTAGTAACTCCCCCTTTGTTTTTCTTTTGATCACGGTTCTTTCCCAAGGGTTTATCTTGAACCGGGTATAGTTAGTTTACTTTTTATTTTTTTTAGTTGTTAGGTTTCTTTTGGGCAAAGAGCTGAATGGCAGAAAATTGCATCACTTAGCGTGTTACATCCGAACACCAAAGACCCTAGGGTGTGACGCTTAACCTCATTTGTCGACTCTTGTAGATGCCTTAATTTTTCTTGTTGTAACTAACTCGAATGCTCAGTGAAGTGTTTTGATGAACCAGTCTGGAGTGAATTATGTGCCATGTGTGTGTAAGGTATTTTGCATCGTACTCTATGTCCACATTTGATACCTAGAACTTGCCCCGTATGTTTGCAAAGCGAAATAGTAGTTTGTTCAGTCTTAGAAGTGATATAGGCATTTATTTGTTAAGACAGACATAAATATGTATCCACTTGATTGCAATTCACCATAGTTAACCCCTTTGAGCTTATAAGCCTGTTTTGTTGGCAACCACATTACAAACCGTACCCAATTGTTTGAATAGCCTCCATGTTTGAACCCTATACCTCCTATAAGCACTTGAATTGTAGAGAACATGTAAAAGTCTAAGTGTGGGGTGGTGGTCTGGTTTTTGAGTGGAATCAATGAAATAGAAAGAATGGTGTGAAGCATAAAAAAATGAACACCACTGGAAAAAAAATAGGAAGAAAGAAGGACAATGAATAAATGCAGTCCTTGATGAGTGGTGAGTTGAAGAAAAAAAAAGTGCACCTAATGAAATTTTGGGGTAATCTAAAGAGAGTGGTGGAAATTCTGGAAAAACATAAGAATGGGCTGAAAGCTACAGTAATTGTATTAAAAGTGCTTAGGGAGGTTATTCACTATATCTAAATATATCCTACCTGTCCCTGAGCCTACACTACAACCAAATGAAGATCTAATTGATCTTAGACTGAATGGACTCGATTAGTAGAGTATTACACTACGGGCAAGTCTATGGTGTATCTTTGTGGCATATGAATGTTCTTTCTGAGAGCGAGTGAATTCTTTCTACTTTAAGTTCCTATTTGTTCTTAATATCACTCTTGTGGAACTACTCTCGATAGTGTGATGTGAGGGCATGTGACTCATATGGAAAGGTAAGTCTTGACCTCTTTGTAGAGTACATTGAGGAAGTAAGAATATGGCATGGCATGTGAGAGTCGCCGCTTGAGGCATAGATATTACACGGCTAGGTACAATGCTTGTAAAATGTTTGTGGTGTGACGCCGTAGGGAAATACTTGAAAAGATTAGGCATGTAGAGTGTGGTTTTTCTGCTCGAGGACGAGCAACGGTTTAAGTGTGGGGTGTTGATAGTAGGAGAATTAGACTATATTTCCACCTTTAATGAACCATACTTTATTATGTTTTGAGTGCAAATAATGATAACAAAATGCTTTGATTAGTGTTTTTATGCTTTGCAGGATATAATCTATGATGGGAGATACTTTGGAGCGTGTTGGAGTCTATTAAGTGAGTTTAAGGCCAATCGAGAAGAACCCGTGAGAAAAGAACAAGAAAAAAGCAAAGATCGCTGGAAAGGAGCCCACCGCGACCACGGTCGACCGCGGCTGGAGCGCGGTGAGCAAGGCAGCGAAGAATCAGAAAGTGGGTCTTTCACCACGGTCGCTCCGCGTTTATGCCACGGGCGAGTACTGGACGACCAGAAAAACTGAATGACTAAAGTGCAAAACACGGGAATAATTAGCCTAAACCTATTTAAACCTTATAAACTCGCCCAAGAGAGAACCAAACTTGTTTTTAGACTCAAGTAGGAGGCAAGAACAAGTGTGAGAAGACAAACAACAATTATAGTTTTTCTATTCTCTTTATTTTACCTTTATTTTGAGAATTATGATTTCTTTTGAGTTATCATTGTGTTTGAGCATAAGTAGCTAACTTCTTTAATTTAAGGTTTTGGTGGAACTCGTTGAGGATGAACTCATTGTTATCTTAAATATAGTTTTGTTTGGTTTTCAATCTCTAATTGTTCAACTACGTTCTTGTTGTAGTTGATTAAAAGGCCCTCAATTAGCTGTTCCTATTTAGTGTGTATCTACTCGAGAGAGAGTGCATATTTAGGTAATTGTTGAACTACATCACTCCTAGAGTATAGGAGAGATCCATAACCGAGGGTTTAAAGGTTGGATTAGAGATAACTATACCTTGGGTGCAATCTAAAGTGAACTGTAATGCAATTTAGCTAGCGTAACTTGAGAGAGTGCATCTAGTAGATTATCATAATTACTTGAGAGAGATTTATGATAGCCTGAGTGTTCATGATTGATAGAGATAACTAAACCAAAACTATAGGAAATATACAAGAAGGGATTTTATCAACGGGGGAAACCATAACCTTAAACCTTTATCGCATCTGTTTACATCTAAATATTAGTTGTCTTTTAGTTTTTTTACTTCCATCGGCTATAGTAGTAAAAATACCCAAAAAAGTGATATTCATAACCTTTGGGTAAATTTATTATTGAGAATCTAGTAGTCTAACAACAACATTTGATATGTTAGTTTCCTGTGGGATTCAACTCTGGGCTAAATACTCAGATTATATTTGCAATGCCCGCTTAGTCTTTTAGTAGACATAGTTGAGCGTGATCATAGCTCTTTTATATGACTGTAGTCTTTAATATGGTCGTAGCCTTTGGGGTATGTCTCTTGGACTTGTTTCCCGATAACATTTCGAACTTGCTCGAAATATTAGTCTCCGAGTGTGATGGCCTTGGCCTGTATATCGGGGGTGCCTCTTTGAGGTCTTATGATTTCGAACTTAGATAGATCGAGTAGGTAGTCCCCGAGTGTTCGAGGTATGCTTGCACATGGACCTTGGGACATTTTTTACAAGTGTTAGTTCTGCACGATAGATCATAAGTACATGACTCGCATAATAGAAATTCTACTTCAAACACGAGATGTTTGAGAAAAAGGAGAGTGCTTCTTTGTATTATTTATACATGCATAAATGTTTTGTTGTCGAGACTCGTATAATCTATATGAACACGGTTCATTCAACCGTTTGGACCATTAAAAAATTCTTCCTATCGAGACCCATTTACATAACATTCGAGGGTGATGCCCCGATATTCGAGGTTGATTGCAAAGAAGCCTTGGATACTATTGAATTATCCCCAGGTAGCACATAGTTGTTTCCTCGTTAAAAACCTTGCCGGAAAAACCCATTTGGGATAAAAACCGGTCTAAGAAATAAAAGACTGCAATGCGTACTTTAAAACTTGAGGTCTCGATTTCATGGATCGGATACCTGCAGCAAGTTAGTTTATAATATTTAAGTAAATGAAAAAAGATAAATCCGTACCTTAGAAATATTATCGCTTGAGGGACAATATGTTCCAATTATTCGACAATGGGTCGTCGTCCATTGTTCCAAGCTTGTACGATCCTTTCCCGACTATGTCAAGGAAATGATAGGGTCATTCCCAGTTAGGACCGAGTTTCCCTTCATTAGGGTCTCGAGTATTGATAGTAATTTTCCTTAAGACCAAGTCCCCGGCTTTGAAGTGTCGAAGATTAGTTCTTCTGTTGTAATACCTCTCGATTTGTTGATTTTGTACGGCCATTCGGACAAGCGCCGCTTCTCATCTTTCGTCTCACAATTTGAGGCTAGAATTCATTGCCTCGTGATTTGATTCTTCCGTTGTATGTAGAAACTCGGCGCTGCGCTCTTCGAATTCGACAAGTATTAAGGCTTCGGAGCCATAGACTAAAGAAAACGGAGTTGCTCCGGTACTGGACTTCGATGCCGTCTGATATGCCCATAGAACCTCAGGCAATTTTTCTCTCCACTTCCCTTTGGCTACGTTTAGCCTTTTCTTCAAGTTTTGGATGATATTTTTATTCGTTGATTCGGCATGTCCGTTTCCACTAGGGTGATATGGCGTCGATAGTATCCTTTTTATTTTGTGAACTTCAAGGAATTTTGTTACTTTACTGCCAATGAATTGTTTGCCGTTATCACACACTATTTTCGTTGGTATCCCGAATCGACATGCAATGTGATCCCATATGAAGTCGATCACTTCTTTTTCTCTAAATTATTCAAAGGCCTGTGCTTCAACCCATTTAGAGAAATAGTCAGTCATAAATATATGAATCTTTACCTAGGGCCGATAGAAGAGGACCGACGATGTCTATTCCCCATTTCATGAATGGCCATGGGGATAGGACCGAGTGAAGTTGTTCACCGGGCTGGTGAATCATTGTGCAAACCTTTGACATTTGTTTCATCTTCGAACGAACTCCTTAGAGTTTTTCTCCATGTTATCTGATAGTATCCTGCTCCGATGACCTTTCTTACTAGTGACTCGGCGCCAGAATGGTTTCCACAAGTGCCTTTGTGGATTTCTCGCAAAACATAGATAGTATCTCCCGGCCCCAAGCATACTGCCAATGGACCATCGAACGTCCTTCTGTATAACATTCTGTCTTCGTCTAATGTGAACCGATCGACTTTAGTTCGTAAGGTCCTCGATTCCTAGGGATCCAATGGCAGCTTCGTGTTCTTCAAATATTCAACGTATTTGTTCCTCCAATCCCAGGTTAAGCTTGTAGAATTGATTTCTGTATGCCCTTCCTCGATTACAGACATCGAGAGTTGGACGACAGTCCCTGAGTTGATTTCGTCTTCGTCAACCGACAACCCCAAGTTGGCAAGTGGATCGGCCTCAGTATTTTGTTCTCGAGGTACATGCTGCAGGGTCCATTCTTTGAAGCGGTGTAAGGTAATCTGTAATTTTTCTAATTACCTTTGCATCATGTTCTCTCGAACTTCGAAGGTTCCGTTTACCTGGTTAACTACCAGTATGGAGTCACATTTAGCCTCGATGACTTCCGCTCCCAAGCTTTTAGCTAGTTCGAGACCTACAATTATAGCCTCATACTCGGCCTCGTTGTTAGTCAGTCCGGTCGTTTCAATCGATTGTTTAATAACATTGCCTATAGGTGGTTTTAAAACAATACCAAGCCCGGACCCTTTCATATTTGAGGCTTCGTCCGTTAAGAGGGTCCATACCCCCGATGAGGTACCCGACTTTAGCAGAAGTTCCTTTTCTACTTCGGGTAAAAGGGTTGGCGAAAAGTCTGCCACAAAGTCTGCTAATATTTGAGACTTGATGGTCGTTCGGGGTTGATACTCAATATCATACCCGCCAAGTTTGACGTCCCAGTTGGCCAATCGATTTGATAACTCGGGCTTGTGCAATATATTTCGAAGGGGATATATGGTAATAACACATATAGGATGACACTGAAAATATAGCTTTAGTTTTCTAGATGCGCTTATTAATGCAAGTGCCAGCTTTTCTAGGTGTGGATACCTGGTTTCAGCATCTCCTAAGGTTCGACTCTTGTAGTAAACTGGAAACTGCGTACCTTGTTCTTCTCGAACTAACACTCCCCTTACTGCTATCTAGGACACCACCAGGTATAGGTATAGTTTCTCATCTGCCTTTGGGGTGTGGAGCAAAGGTGGGATCGATAGGTAGCGTTTCAATTCCTCCAATGCTTGCTGACATTACGGAGTCCGTGTAAAATCACTTTTCTTTTTAAGTAAGGAAAAGAACCTATGGCTCCGATCTGACGACCTCGAAATGAACCGGCCTAGGATAGTTATCCGTATGGTTAGCCTCTGAATGACTTTTACACTATCCATGATGGTGATGTCCTCGATGGCCTTGATCTTATCGGGATTGATATCGATCCCCCGATTTGACACCATGAAGCCAAGGAATTTACCCGAGCCAACCCTGAAGGCACACTTTTTGGGGTTAAGATTCGTGTTGTATTTTCTCAAGATTCCGAATGTCTCCTGCAAATGAGTCAAATGGTCCTCTGTGCGCAGGGACTTAACTAACATGTCGTAAATGTAAACTTCCATTGATATTCCTATTTGTTCTTCGAAAATCTTGTTAACTAGGCGTTGATATGTAGCCCTCGTGTTTTTTAACACGAAGGGCATTACATTATAGCAGTAAGTTCCGTACTTAGTAATAAAAGAAGTTTTTTTCCTGGTCTATTGGGTCCATCCAGATTTGGTTGTACCCAGAATAGGCATCGAGAAAAGCAAGTATCTCGTGGCCTGCCATAGCATCGATTATTCGATCGATGTTAGGAAAAGGAAAAAAGTCTTTCGTACATGTTTTATTCAGGTCCTTATAATCTACACACATTCTAAGTTTCTTCCCCTTTTTGGGGACAACGACTATGTTGGCTTACCACTTAGGACATTTGACTTCCCGAATGGACCCTATTTTAAGAAGTTTAGTTACCTATTCCTTTATGAAGGTGTGCTTCACCTCAGACTGAGGCTTTCTCTTTTTCTATCAATCTGAACTTGGGATCCAGGCTCAACCGATGAGTTGTGATCTCAGATGAGATTAATGTCATGTCTAAATGGGACCATGCAAAACAATCCATGTTATCAATAAGAAATTGAATGAGTTTTTTCCCAAGTTCGGGGGTTAACCCCGTTCTCGAGTATACCTTACGTTCGGGTAGATACACGATGAGTATCACATGTTCCAACTCTTCGACTTTTGATTTGGTTGCATCTGATTGTTCGGGAACGACGAAAGTTCGAGGAGTGAGAAAACCCCTTCATCATCTTCGATTACGTGCTTATCCGATTCGGTCGAGGCTGGGGACGGTGATTGCTATTTTGCCGCTTGCTTATCTTTGATGCTCGACTTTTCTGAGGTCAAAGGTGCTGGTATCAGTGTCACCTCGTCAACTGCAAATATCTACTTTGCAGTGTGTTGTTCCCCATAAATTGTTTTCACACCATCCAATGTTGGGAACTTCATCATTGGTTAAGGTCGACGATATTGCCCTCATGTTGTGGATCCATGGCCTTTCGAGCAGTGCATTGTACCTCATGTCGCCTTCGATGACATGAAATTTTGTGTCTTGGATGGTACCGACCACGTTCACTGGTAGGATTATTTCTCCTTTTGTTGTTTCACTAGCCATGTTGAAGCCGTTTAGGAATCGAGATGCAGGTACAATATGATCTAGCAAGCCGAGCTACTCTACGACCCTCGACCTGATTATGTTCGCCGAACTGCCTGGATCCACGAGAACACGTTTAGCTTGAATTTTATTTAGCAAAATAGAAATTACCAGTGCATCGTTGTGCGGCTGAGAGAGGCCATTCACCTCTTCGTCGTTGAATGTTAGGGTGCCTTTGGACATATAGTCTCGGGTTTGTTTTGCTCTTGTAATCGATACTTTGGTGTGTTTGAAGACATGTCCTTGTGGGACGTCGACCCCGCTGACGATCATGTGGATAACATGCTGAGGTTCTTCTTGCTCGTTTCTTCTATTGGCATCTCTTTCCCTGAAGTGATATTTGGCTCTATCACTAAGGAATTCTCGAAGATGGCCCTCGTTGAACAATCGAGCTACTTCCTCTCTCAATTGTCTGCAGTCTTCGGGCCTATGGCCATGCGTGCCATTGTATTTGGACATCAAGTTTGGATTCCTTTGAGAACGATCATTTTGTATAGGTCTGGGACACCTAGTGTCTTTCATTCTTTCGATGGCCGATACGATACACGAGGCATCGACACTGAAATTGTACTCCGATAATCGGGGTGCTTCTGTAGGATCTACATATTTGTGGAATCCGATTTTGCTCATGAGTCCCCGAGAATTCTGTCCTCGGTCACCCCTCAGATCGTTCCGGGAAGAACTACGTCCCGGGTGGTTATTCCTTCTTTTTAAGCACATGGCTGATACCGATCTTTATTCGACCTTGATTCTCTATCAACATCTCTTTGGTTTTGACCTGTCGATCGATTAGGATGCACTGTACCTGAGGGGGCTCCTAGTTGATTGTTCTCGACTCTAATTTTTGATTGATGTTGGTTGTGAACATATGCCCAAGTCACAGTCGGGCACTCTAAAAAATCCTATTTCAGTTGGCATGATGCGGTCGAACTCCACTCATTTAATCCCTGGGTGAAATCCTAAACAGCCCAATCGTCGGTAACTAGTGGCAACTCTGTTCGTTCTATTTGGAATTGAGATACGAACTCTCTTATCATCTCGTTATTCCTCTGCTTTACCTTGAAGAGGTCTGATTTTCTCGTTGCAACCTTTATAGCTCCAGTGTCTGCCTTTACAAATGAATCTACCACATAGAGAACGAACCGATAGAGTTTGATGGCAAGTTATGATACCAAATCATAGATCCTTTCGACAGAGTCTCCCCGAATTTCATTAGCAATACTGACTCGATTTCATCGTCTTCCAAATCATTTTCTTTGATAGCACACGTGTAAGAGGTAACATGTTCGTTAGGGTCCGAGGTCCCATTGTATTTTGGTATATCGGGCATCCTGAACTTCTTTGGTATGGGCTTCAGAGCCGCTCTTGGAGGGAATGGTTTTTGCACAACGTTTTGGAGTCCATTCCCTTTAGGATTGGTGATGCCCCCGGAATCTGATCAACTCGAGAATTATAGGTTGTTACTTTCTTGTCGTTGGCCTCGATTTTCTTTTCTCCCGGTTCTATTCTCTTAGTAAGCTCCTCCAGCATTCTCATTATAGAAGGGTAAGTTGACGCAATATTATTGCCTGATCTTTTAGGTACTGGCTTGGTACGGCGAGTAGCCTCTTGTTCGACCTTATTCGGAGCCACGTGCTGATTATGCAACTAGGCAATGGCGTTCTGTTGGACTTGCAACATTTCAAATATAACTTGGAGACTAACACCTTCGTCACCTCTGCCCTGAGTACCTAGACCGTCGGTTCAACCCTCTCTGCATATGCTTCCATTGGGGTCCCCGCCTAAATCTGCACTCAAAGCAATATGCGAACCGACATCCACAGGGTTGGCGGGCGGTGCTCCTCCGAGGTCAACCTATGGAACCTTAATTCCCGAAGCAATAACATTCTCATTCTCCCTGTGGAGTCCGAGGTCGTTGTCACCATATGTAGCGGTGTTTGTGAGTTGACATGATTTATCCTGGAAATAAAATTCTTGACAAGAAACAAGCGTAAAATAGTGTGTTATACCAGAATTAACACTAAACAATCACTATTATCCTTAGTCCCACTGTGGGGGACAAACTGTTTACCTCAAAATACGAGTAACAATTAAACTTGTAATGAGGTGATAAGGATATGTGATCTAATTCAATGCCAACTGATAAATAGGTAAATAAATAAAGGGATTAAATGATTAAAATGGACCAAACCAGTGCACCTTGAAATTTATCGACCCCGATCTGGATTAGGCTCGAGATAAGTGCCAAGAAAAGTAAGAACAATAAGAATAACACGGATAATATGAGAAGAATGCACAGTAAGAACAACAAAGAATTAAGAGTAAGCAAAAGAGTGTTTGTATTTCATAGTAGTAGTATAAACAATAACTCGTGTATGATGATAATTGTGATAATATAGTGTCTTACAAATGAACAGTATTCCTCTTTATATAGTAGAGGAATCCTAAATAAGGTATAACTCTCATGAATCCTAAATAAGGTATGACTCTAATTTCGGAAGTAAAATACATGATTGATACCATTAACCGTTAATGGTTCTATCGATTCCGAGATTCTCGCCGAGATTGGTGGTCAATCGCGGCTATATCATGATTCTGCTACTCTGGTGTCGATTTATCCTGATCTCGATCCCTTAGTCTTCATTCTCTGGGCCCGAACTTGCTTCGATACCGGCTCACTCTCGAGACATACCCTCAAACCCGTAGAATCGGGTATCCATGATATATATATATATATATATATATATATATATATATATATATATATATATATATATATATATATATATATATATATATAT
>ML241867.1:157893-251922 GCA_005239495.1 Nicotiana undulata
GGTGTACAACGTTTGGGCCCCCCCCCCCCCCTATATAAAGGGGATCCTTGTCATGTTGTAAAAACACAACAATACATTGAATACAATGCACAAGAACATCCTCAGCTTTAATATCAAACATCCTTTATTCCTCTTTATTAACTCATTTACTTGTATCTATTGCTTTCTTTTACTTGTTCTTCATTTATTGCCCATCATTGATCATAAATAGCACGTCTCAAGGTCTACAAGCTCGTTATAGCTTCATCGACCGTTCGACCTAGGCCCGAGCCTCGGTCTTAGGGACCCCCGAGCTCGACATCGAGCCTTTGACTCAAGGCATTCTGGTTTTCTTTCCTTTAGCATTTGATCGTTTTTCTCACGGTTTCGTCCAAACACATCTATCTATAATCACTCAATAACCGATATTAAGATAAATCACGCATTTTTAGAACCACATAATTAAATATAATTGTAGTTACCATTTTCACGGTAAACACTTTGGCGCCCACCGTGGGGATAAAAATAATAGTGATTGTTTTAGTGCTGGTTAGAAGGGTTCGGGAGGAACGATGTGTGCATCCCAAATTCCAGCGCACCGCCACCGGGCCTTAGCGTCATAGCGGAGCCTATCCCTGAGGGCACGGACTCAAGCAACGGCCGGCGTGACGACATCAGCCTTCACACCAGCTGGAACGCGCGCCAAAAAGACCCGCAGGAGGAGCGAGACGCCACCGTTCAGGAGAACGAGGAAAACAACCTTCAAATAATCTTCGAAATATTACAAGCGCAACAAGCAGTGATCACCCAGCTACAGAACCATCAGAGAACCTCGAGAGCGCCAGCAACATCCCCCTGAATCCGGCCAATATCGGAAAGGGCGGGAAATAAGGGACCGATGACCGAGCGTGTCGTCAGGATACTCGGAGACCTCGCCAGAAAAATAGAGTTAAGGCTCCCAGAAAGAAATCCAGAGCCACGGAATGGGAGGTATCGACCTAACGTCGAAAATCGATAGAGCGCCACTCAATGAGCCTCGAGCCAAATTAAATATAGACAGAAGCAGGATAACAATCAAAGGTGGGTCCATTAGGGATTAGGAACCCTCCAGGGTGCCCCACTCAACCTAATACAACTACAGGAATGACGTTTCGGACATCATATCGGCCATGGGAGAAATCAGAGACATCAGATGGCCGAAGCTCGTATAATCGGATCCCTCTCAGAGGGACCCCAGCCTGATATGTGAGTTTCACATCACTCACGGTCACCGAACCGAAGACTGCAGACACCTTACGAAAGAGGTAACCCAGTTAGCTAGCAAAGGGTACCTACGAAGATTCGACTGCAGTCGGATCACGGATCTCCCCAAAGGAGGAACGGTGGCCCGAAAGAATGAAGTAGAGAAGTCGGCACTCCATGCACATGATTATTAGGGGAAACGACGTCCCGCAGGGGCCTGTGATCAAACGAGCGAAAGCATCAGAGACGGCGGCTGGAGAGATTCGGTGCCATACGCACAAGGACATCCTAGCATTCAGCGGCGGAAATCCTGAGACCCCGTCTCGTCTGCATAATGACGCGCTGGTAATTTCCTTCCTTCTGAATAACGTTCAAATTAAACGCGTCCTTGTGGATCCTGGTAGCTCTACCAACGTAATCAGAACGGAAGCAGTGGACAGCTAGGGATGCTCGGTCGAGTCTTCGCTAAACTCTCAATAGGTTTAACACGGACGATGAGACAACCAGAGGGGAAATATCCCCCGAGGGTGGCGGGGAAGACTCCCTCACTCCCCGTGCTTTCGTCGCATCCGAAGATTTCGACGCCACTAAATCAACGATCGAGGAGCTGGAACATGTCGTCCTGAACGGACAACTTTTAGATCGAAGGACATGACGAGGATTTCATCCGAAATAACCACCCATCGATTAATCATCGACCCCTGATTCAAGCCGACGAAATAAAGAGGAGGCCATCTATACTCGACTGTATCAGAGGTGGTGATGCGTGGTATGCTGGTTCGAGAGGAACAAGGTACGCAATTCCCGATCTATTATGTGAGTCAAACGCTGGGCGACGCCAAAACCAGGTATCTCCTCTTGGAAAAACTTGCCCTAGCTCTGGTTAACGCATCTCGAAAGTCAAAACCTTATTTTCAATGTCACCGCATCTGCATCCTGACAACGTACCCACTTCGGAACATATTGCACAAACCGGAGTTGTCGGGTTGATTAGCCAAGTGGGCCATATAACTCGGGGGATACGACATTGAGTATCAGCCTCTAACGGCCATCAAATCCCAGATCTTGGCGGATTTCGTGGCCGACTTCGCGCCTGCTATGGTGCCCGAAGTAGAGAAAGGAATTGTTATTAAAAATGGGTACATCCTCCGGGGTGTGGAACCTGTTCACTGACTGTGCTTCCAACGTGAAAGGGTTCGGGTTTGGCATAGTCCTAAAATCCACCCACGGGCAATGCAAATAGACAATCCATAAAAACTGCAAAGGTGACTAACAATGAAGCCAAGTATGAGGCTGTGATTGTAGGTGTGGAATTAGCCGAAGAACCTCGGGGCAGAATGCATCAAGGACAAATGTGACTCCATCATGGTTGTTAACCAAGTGAACGGGAGCTTCGAGGTCTGAGGGGAAAGAATGCAGAAGTGCCTCAACGGGATCCTGGCTACGCCGCATCGCTTCAAGGAACAGGCCTTAAACCGTGTACTGCGAGAGCAGAATAGTGAGGCTGACGCCCTCGCAAATCTGAGGTCGCTTGCCGAAAAAGATGATGTACTCCCCCGAGCCGTGGTTCAGTTAACAAGATCGTTGATCAAAGATGGCCACGACGAAACTAGCTCCACCAGCCTAACCTGGGATTGGAGAAACAAATACATAAACTACGTAAAGGATGGAAAGCTGCCTACGAACCCAAAGGAGTCAAGGTCCTTATGGACCAAGGCGTCCAGATTCTCGCTCGACGAAAACAACACCCCCTACGGGAGAACCTTTGATGGACCCTTATCAGTATGGCGAGGGCCGGGTGACACAGATTACGTGCTTTGGGAAATCCACGAGGACACCTGTGGGAACCACTCCGGTGCTGAGACCCTAGTTTGAAAGGTGATCATAGCAGGCTACTACTAGGGAAGTGTTGAAAAAGCCGTTGGGTAATCCGTCCGTAAATGCGACAAATGCCAAAGGTTTGCGCCCATGATCCATCAGCCCGGTGAATAACTGCATTCGGTCCTATCGCCCTGACCGTTCATGAAATAGGGATGTACATTGTCGGACCACTACCGACGGCACCAGGTAAATCCAGACTTATTCTGTTCATGACTGACTATTTATCTAAATGGGTGAAAACACAGGCCTTCGAAGAAACGAAAGAAAAAAAAAGGTCACCAACTCCATATGCGACCACATCTTATGTCGGTACGGAATCCCCTCTGAAGTAATCTGCGACAACGGAAAGCATTCGTAGGAAGTAAAATCACAAAATTCCTCGTGGACCACAAAAACAAAAGAATCTTATCAACGCCCTACCATCCATGCGCCAACGGCCAAGCCGAATTCACGAACAAAACCATCATTCAAAACCTGAAGAAGAAGTTGGAAAGCGTGAAGGGCAGATGGAGGGAAGTATTGCCCGAAGTCTTATGGGCATATCGAACCAATCCTAAAGCCAAGCACGGGGGAGACGTCGTTCTCCCTAGTGTATGGGTCCAAAGTCCTAATACCGGTCAAAGCAGAAGAGCCGAGCACCAGATTCAGGCACGCTCCAGAGGATTCAAACAGTGAGTCTATGACCGTGGCCCTCAAGTTGCTCGATGAGAAATGAGAAGCTCCACTAATTCGGATGGTTGCGCAAAAGCAAAGGATCGAGAGAATACTATGACAGGAGATCTAACCTCCGACACTTTGGAGTCGGGGACTTAGTCTTAAGGAAGGTCACTTCAAACACCAGAAACCCCAATGAAGGGAAGCCCGGACCAAGCTGGGAAGGACCGTATCGTGTCCTTGGAGTGATCGGCAAAGGGTCTTACAAGCTCGACACCTAAAAGAGCGAGCAGCTCCCGGGCAATTCTGACATATCCATGCTCGAACGATACTACTGCTGAGGTAATATTATGACCCCATCTCTTTTCACTTACTCAAAAACTAATCTCCCGCAGGCGACCGGCGGAGGACTCCAGAACATCCGCCAACTTCAAAGAAGGCCCTTGGGTCGACAAACGCAATGCACCATTTTCATCCGATCGGGTTTTCGATCCCCGAGAAAAGGGTTTTTTACCAACAAGGTTTTCAATGAGGCAACGTTTAGGCGCCCATCAGAGAAAACCTATACAAACATTCAAGGCTAAACTACTGAAGGACACTGCCCCGAGGGCAAGTGCCCCTGTTAAACAAGTCGGAGTAAACTGAAGTGAGTTATTGTGGAGAAATAATGTAACGGGTCAAGCGGTCGAATGAACCTTGCCCGCGTAAGGGGATCGAATCTCCAAGGGAGAAAACATGTATGCTTATATATAACAGTTAAAGGAATGTTTTTCATCAAAGCACATTTTGCAAGTTCGGGAAACAGTATCATTAACATCCAAATAGTCAAGGCTCGAGGTCGTAAGATTCCATGAGGGTAACGTCGAGAATATTTGAGACTGTAAGTCCTACGGGCATGATCAAATCCCCAAGCGGGCATATCTAAAATAATGAAGACACGGTCCCGACATCAAAATCCAAGGCTATATATTCGAACTTGTAAGACCCCTAAAAAGGCATGCCCTCGAATATAAACGTCGAGCATGAGATACCCGGGACTAAGGTCTACGGCCAAATAAAATGACTACGGTCGATGGGCTTCGACCTAACAACAACAAGCGATTTGGGGACGCCCGACTATCGCCTTAAAATCAAATCCTTCAAAATTTTTTCGGAAAGAACAAGTTAAAATTATGCTACCTGTAGTGTAAGCAAGAGTTTCAAACATTTTCATGTCGGCTCGTATAAACGAGTTTCAAACATTTTCATGTCGGCTCATATAAAAGAGTTTCGAACATTTTTCATGTCGGCTCGTACAAAAGAGTTTCGAACATTTTCATGTCGGCTCATAAGAAAGAATTTTTCTTCGTTCGTCGTAACGATTCATAATCGAGGTCCTTCTGGGCCGTCAAAGAGTCAAATGAATGAGAGAGAACTTCAAACAAATCTTTAAACAATGAAGGATATAACCAAATGGAAGTCGCGTAAGTGCCTTAAAGCCAGCGCAAAAAAGGCCTACGGGCTAATCCTAAAACCAAAAAGGTCGATTCCCTCGAAGCCATAATCCAGCTCGGGGACTGAGCCTAGAATGATTAATTAAAAATCGCGTAAGTTCCTTAAAGCCAGCACAAAAAGGCCTACGGGCCAACCCAAAACCTGAAGGGTCGATGGATTCGAGTCGTAATTCGGCTCGGGGACTAAACCCGTAATGGTTAATAAAAAGTCGCGCAAGTTTCCTTAAGCTAGGGGGAAAAGGGCCTACGGGCTAAACCAAAAATCTGAGGGACCGATGAACCTGAGTCATAACCCGGCTCGGGGACTGAGCCCAAAATGATTGACCAAAAGTCACTTGAAAACTTTCAAGCCAGCCCACGGGCTAATCAAAGAACTCTGAGCGCGAATGAGCTCGTACCGTGGCTCAGCTCGAAGAACGAGCCCGAGATAAAAATGCATAAGCCTCCGGGCTAGCCATAAAAGGCCCGCGGGCCAATTAAAAGAACACATCAGTCCCAAAAAACGCCCAAGGGCCAACACTCAAGAATATGAGAAGCCTGCAAGGGTCGATCCTGGACCATCACGAAATCGTCAAAGCAAGGACCCAAAGGGTCCGTCCGGGGGAACTGACCTCGGGTCAATAGCCCTCATAGGCAAAGCAATGGGCATAAAGCGCAACCCGTGTCTGCCCCAGTATAAAGCAAAGCTTCCCGTTCAAAATATACAGTCCTTAAAGCTGCCCACGCCCCCGAAGCTCGGGTGGGTGCTCGATCGTAAGGACCAGAGGCTGTCTCGGGACCGAACATGCTCCCGCTCGAAAAGAAGTTACCGAATCTCGAAACTACATTTATTTTTCAAGAAAGAGAAAAAAATGGCTCGATCTCTTATGGCCAAAGTGGATATCCACCTAGAGGCCGTCCTCAGAATCCTCGAGGTGCTAGGGTTTTCACTCAGAGATTACCAGCGATTTACCCCTATTTCGTTACAGAAAAGCCGAGGTTCGATCCTCGCTAACATTAAGAAATCACGGCTCCGACCGACGGTTCAAAGTCTTAATGAACGTAGTATTGGTCGTGTTAAGAGTCCAATTTTTGGGACATTCATACAAGCAAGTTTACGCAAACGGAAGACAAAACAAAATTCAGGATCAGGCCAAAGGAAAAACAAATGGATCTCACATATTGATAGAATATGTTTACAAGGTACGCAAGGGAATCTTTACACAAAGAAACATAAAACGAAAGGCCTAATCTACAGGCAGAAGCCTATCTTTCGGAGATATGTCCTCGAGGCTCCCCTCGAGGGACACCTAGTCAGTGTCTTCGGGCTTCCCCTGGCGGCAATGGGCAGAAAACATGTTCCTCCTCCTTAAAACTCCCATCGTCGTTGTTGGGAAACCCCTTCCCAAAACATCGAACCGGTGTGGGATGATAGAGTCGATGCATATTGCCTCCTCGCCTTACAGAAGGCAGGAGGAGCAAAATACCACACCCGGTTGAAGTTAAGAGAGATGAGCAGCAGTATAGGTACTTCATACGAAGGTGAGCAACAATATATGTACTTCATGCCTTCTGGTGTGGAAGACACTCGAGGCCCACCCCTCGTTTCCTCGGACTGACAGCAACAGTAACAACAATAACAACAATCCAGTATAACCCCGGTTAGCAAGGGAGGACTTCAGAAGAAAAGTCATGGCCCCGCTGGGAAGATCACTGCCAGAAAACTGTATAGTCATGGATTTGCACCATGAAGAACGGAAAGGCAGAGGTGCATGGGAAAATTTAAAAACAGCAGGATGAAGTCTGAAGTCAGGATACCCTATTTATAGAAAGTCGGCGACCTCACCAAATGAGCAATCAATGCTTGGGAAAAATTAACCGACGGCGCCATTATTGCCCCTTTTTAGAAAAGCGAAAGGGCAGAACAATCAGTGCCCTAGGGAGGTGATTCGACGGAACACTTCAAGTCGCCTGATAAGCTCACGTCAAAAATATGACATCATCAAGAAAAGCCCGGGGAAGATCCGCTTCAAGGTCGTTTCTTATCATTTCATTATAAGAAACGAGGGAACTATCTGTATATGGTTAAAATTGGGAAGGACGATCTTTACACCTATTTTTACAGTGGCCGATTGACGTGGAAGTCAAAGTATAGTCTGAGGTCTGACCTCGGGCGGTCTAATAAGTCGACCCATGAGGATACGGACCCATGAACCGGCGTTAGGAACGGCGCGAGGATCAAGGCAGACATCCCTGTAACTGAGTACGATTCCGTACTTGAGCATTAACTAGCCGAATCAATTAAGATCTTCGCAATAAATGTTGGTGTACAACGTTTGGACCCCCCTACTATATAAAGGGATCCTTGTCATTTTGTAAAAAACACAACAATACATTGAATACAAGGCACAAGAACATCCTCAGCTTTAATATCAAACATCCTATATTTATTAGCTCATTTACTTGTATCTATTGCTTTCTTTTACTTGTATTGCCCATCATTGATCATAAATAGCACGTCACAAGGTCTGCAAGCTTGTTATAGCTCCATCGACCGTTCGACCTAGGCCCGAGCCTCGGTCTCAGGGACCCCCGAGCTCGACATCGAGCCTTCGACTCAAGGCATTCTAGTTTGCTTTCCTTTAGCATTTGATCGTTTTTCTCACCGTTTCATCCTAACACATCTAGCTATAATCACTCAATAACCGGTATTAAGATAAATCATGTATTTTTAGAATCACATAACTAAATATAATTATAGTTACCATTTTTACGGTAAACAGAAAGTATATTGTTACCTGTATTATATCGTATTATTATTTTAATTTACAAAATAGGAGAATTTTTATATTATCGGTGTAAAATTACATATATAGTAGATTATCTATCTTATTTTTCAAATTACGGCTTCACAAATCCTAATTTACTAATGTGGTGATTGCTTATGCGATGATTAATGATGAAGAATTGTAATGCTAAGATTAGTAATAAAGAGATTGTTATACATAATGAATTACTTATTTTTAAACAGAATTTTTGTTCTTAAATAGTTTAATTCTGGGACTGCTAATATAGGTATTCCTATTCCACCACCTATTATGCATAAAATTATACACAAATTTTTTCATAATTTGATACGGATATTATTTAATGCCACTAACCAAAGGTTATGTTAGTTATGCAACAATGCTTTTTTATTTGTGCAACCAATCCAAACACTATTATTTTATCTGACATTAATTATTTAAATACCATAATCTAAAGGATCCGTAAATTAAATAAGAACAGCAGACAACTGAGATTAATAGCCCGTTTGGCCAAGCTTTTAAAATTAGCTTATTTTGAAAAGTGCTTTTTTCAGAAGTACTTTTAAAAAAAGTATTTTTGGTGAGAAGCAGTTTGTGTTTGGCTAATTAATTTGAAAAGCACTTTTAAGCAGTAATTAGTTGGCCAAGCTTTTGAAAATTACTTCTAAGTGTATTTTTCTCAAAAGTACTTCTCAGAAAAGTGCTTTTGGAGAGAAGCTACTTTTTTCTGCTTCTCCAAAACTGTCTGCTTCTCCTCAAAAGCACTTTTTTCCTTCCAGAAACTTGGTCAAACACCTCAATAAAGCACTTTTGGGCCAAAAAAAGCTTGGCCAAACAGGCTATAAATCAACTATTATTTAACTATGATCCCTAAGTTAGTTAATCCGGTATGAGTTAATGTTGTAGAGAAAATTATTTTAGTTATGATAACTATTAACAACATGATACATCAGCTCTTACATTTTGATTGTGATTATATATTGCTTGTGACCTTACTCAACTCCGTCCATTTTGTTTTATTTTCATTTTTCTTCTTCATATTTAAAAAAGAAGTTCACCTAATTAAGATTAATATTTAAAAAGATTGTTAACTTTATTTGTATTATACTACTAATTGTTTAAGTTGGGATATAATGTGCCCTCTTAGTTGTCCGATAAATGGAAATCCATGCATTCTGCCTATATTCTCTAATGTATATGTATGAATTATACTTGGTTTTCTTCTTTCTTTTTTTTGGTTAATAAGGGAACCCGGAGTGGCTACTTTTGGGGTGCGTCACGCCGTTCCTATGTAATAACCCGCAAAATAAAAAGAAGGGTAAATCGCATCCCGTGGGACAGGCTCAACTGAGGAGGTGTTCTCCAAATGTATAGTTGGACTTTTGTTATTGTACTTTTGTGATTATATCATTATTGAGAGATTATATATAATATGCTTTCATGTGGGGTGATTTTCGGGTTCGTAATTTAATCTTTTTACGTTACTAAATGCAAAATTAATAATGTAATCTTTCTAAAACAAACACAATATATGAATCAAAATTATTGGGTTCGACTGAACCCGTAACCCATAGACTATCTCTGCCCCTGGTTATTTTCTACACAAGATGGAAGCATAAGTAATTTTATTCTTTGGTAGAGTACAAAAATATGGAAACTAAATTTTCTCGTATGATATTCTGTACAAGACGGATGCCACAAGAAAATAATAAGCAATTAGCAATTATCAATAATGGATAGCAATCTAGATCAAATGTGAAAGACAAAGACTTCAAGTTCACCACCACCCATTAAGTGCATAATAATCCTCTTATCCACACAAGAAAACAGTAAAATTAAATAATAATTTCAATTTTATTATAGATATTAAAGTAGATCAAATGTGAAACCTGGTAACACCGCCCTTTAGTTCTCGAACACTATAATCTCCACTAAAGCAATTTGGATATATTTAACATAATAACCTTTGTGTTTTAATAGATTCAATCACCTTCAACGCATTATTTAATCGTTCGCTAACGCTATTCATGAACATTGTATGCAAGGGAATATAGTTTTCTTGACCATAATCTGTGATATGTTCATGTCGAGATGGCGTTTGGTGAAAACTTACTATGTTAAAACAAGATTTAGATCAAATTTGATACTACAACTTCGAGTTTATGTAACGACTCGATCGGTCATTTTGAGCATTTGTATTTTGTTCGGTAGTTTGGGGACATGAGTAGCTCCGTATGATGTATTAGGACTTATATACAAAATTTGAGGTCATTCGGACGTGGTTTGATAGGTTTCGACGTCGTTGGTGAATTTTGAAAGTTTAGAAGTTCTTAGGCTTGAATTCGAGATTGTTTTGGTGTTGCCTTGAGTGTTCTGGAGGTTCGACTAAGTTCGGGTAGTGATATATGACTTGTTTGAATTATTGGTTGTGGTCTCGAGGGTCTCGGGTGAGCTTCGGATAGGTTTGGGTTGTGTTGCGCTCATTTTTCTTATGTTTCGACGTCGTTTTACGAGCATAAATGATATCATATTGAACAAATGAGCTCCGATTTCTGTTTTGAATGAAGAATTAGATCCGTATCGTAATTACGGACCCGTAGCAAAAATAGAATCGTTGAATTTGGACATCGTATGAGGGTTTTATGATCGTTTTACTAAGGTTGTCAGATTTTTTCAGATTAATTACGAAATTGCCACAAACGGCGTATTTAAAAATCTGCACTATTTGTAAATATTAAAACCTACATATCTCATTCAGTATAAGGTCAAATTGAGTGATTCAAAAGCCTAGATTGACTAGAATTTTACAAGAAATCTATTGGAGGCATAAGAAGAGAGTTTCAGGATTGTTTGGCATGAGAAACGAGGCAGAATAGTTGGCAGAAAAATAAATAAAACTATGGTTTGTTTATTCGGTAATATTTTGAGTTGGGGAGCTCGGATTTGGGAGATTTTGGAGGCAATTTTCACCATAGGGATTAGGGTAAGTGTTCTCTACTTATTTTTGGTTATATTTCATGAATCCATTTTAGTTTTTGGGATTTTATTGATGATTTCAAAGTTAAATTGAGGGAGTTAGGGCTTGAGTTTTGGAAAGTTTTAGGTAGGGATTTGAGGGACCAAACGAAATCCGATTTTCATAAATTTTATATGGTTAGCCTCGGGATAGGGCGAGGTTTATTATTCTGTCATTTTTGACTGATTTCGAGACGTGGGCCCGCGGAGCGGATTTTGGCCAATTTCGGATTTTTGGCCTATATGTGTAGTTTTTATTGCGGAATTCGATTCCTTAGCCTATGTTGATAGTAGTATTCTGGTTTTGGTTAGATCCTGAGCTTTTGGATACCGAGTCCATAGACGAGGGCATCCCGAAGTAGGATTTTACGCTGTTGAGGTAACTAACAGTTTTAACTCTGGCCTTGAGGGTATAAACCCGGATAATTTGATATCATGTGATTGTTTGGAGGTGATACCCACGCTAGGTGACGGGCGTGTGGGTGTATACCTCGAGGGATTGAGACTTGGTCTTTGAGGCCTAATAGATATTACCTATAGTTATGTGTTTACTTGTTGTTGAACTTGGTTGCCTTCATGTTAGAGATCACGCTTAGGTTTTATTCATGCTAATATTATTTGTACTCAGTCATAGAAATTATTGTACATGTTTACCTCAGTCTCTATTATTTGTTAATATGCTGTGATACTTGATGTGGGCTGTGTCCCCTTATTTGTTAATGATGGTGAGGCTAGTGAGGTACATGATTGAGTAAGGCCGAGGGCTTGGTTGTGAGGATATTAATACCATAGCGTGTGAGCTGTTCGCGTAGCACATGAGCTGTCCGTGCGGGTCCAGGTATTGATACCATAGCGCGTGAGTTGACCGTGCGGATCCAGGTATTGATATTATGGCACGTGAACTATCTGTGCTTAGTGCTTGAGTTTTGGGAGCTCCTCCGGAGTCTGTACACACCTCCAGTGAGCACAGATTGTTGAGTGTATTGAGTGTTGAGTGTTGAGTGTTGAGTGTTGAGTGCTGAGTGTGAGTGCTGAGTGATGGAGTGACATTGTTGTGAGGTTACATTTACTTTTGTTGTTGCTGCATTTATCTGTTAAATTTCTTTGTAGCAGTTGTTGATTTTATGAAATTTACCTATTTATTCCTGTTTATTTTTAAATTGTGAAAATGAATAATTGGACTGTTTTGCTTAGCTCGTCACTACTGCTCAGTTCCTTAGTTATTTCTGTTACCACTGAGTTGGTTGTACTCATACTACACCTTGCACTTTATGTGCAGATCCAGGTGAGTTAGAGCGCGTCGATCGTTGAGTTCAGGCCGGCTATTTGCGGAGACTGCAAGATAGCTGCTAGCGTCCACAGGACCTTGTTACTCCTTTTGTCATTTCTTTTTTTGGACAGTTAGGCAGTTTATAGTTTTAGAAGCACATGACTTAGTGACACCCCGATGTTTGGGGCTAGCTTCCGCACTTTATATTAATTATATTTAGAGTTGATTTAGTTTATGAGAAATTTAAATGTTGATATCGTTTGTTAAATTCTTAAAATCAATCAATAGTAATATTCGGGAAGTAGGCTTGCCTAGTAACACGATAGGTGTCATCATGATCATGTTTGGATTTTGGATCGTAACAGTCCAAGAACTATAGTTAATATGACTAAAATAGTCAGTGACTGTTCAACAAAATTAGTGGCCCAAAGTTAACCTTTAATAATAGGAGGCCTTAATTTCATATATCTTTTTAATTTGAATTTTATTTTTGTAGCTTATAATAAATTTCTTCTAATATCATTTTCGAATTAATAATATCAATCATATTACTAAATAGTTGTCGTCCATTTTTTTAGATAAAACTCTTGTAGTTTTCACTTTAAAATATTTAATATTTTTGAAAAAAAAAATTACCGGGGCATTTGTATCTATACTCAGCTTTTGGGTCACCTTTTAACTTATACCCTCTTTGCACAAAAAATCGCAAGCCTACTCACTTTTCGGGTTACATCAGACATACGGGCCTGAAGTGGCAAAAATTTATGTCTGAAGTTTGAACTTCCGAATTGTTTGCCTAAAGTGTAGCCTTATCAAAGAAAAACTTCAGATATTTTTGCGTGAAGTTTGCCCAACTTGCAAAGAAAATCACACAACTTCAGTTCATAGTGCAAGGAAAAACGTCAGTTCAATTGTGTATGTCTAAAACTTGAACTTCAGAATTTTTTATCCGAGATGTAGCCTTATCAAAGCAAAACTTCAGATAAATCAGTCTCTAATGGAAATGTCGAGTAAGTACTTGTTGAATCTTTGAACCATAAGCAGGGGAAGAGATGAGCTATTAAAAGATTGAGAATGAGCTAGAACTACTAACAATACATGGAGCATAATTGTTTGTGGAAGTTTATAGAGCATTGACGATTGGTCTAATTTTTTATGAATGGTTCCAGGTTTTAAGCATCAATTCTAGTCATCCTAATCATGATAGTGCAAACTTCAGATAAAATCTGAAGTTCTTTAATTTGTAGTGCAAATTTCAGGACAAAATCAGCTTGTTATATTTAAACTTCAAATAGCGCAAACTTCAGACAATTTGTAGTACAAATTTTCACATAAGTGAAGTCAAGATAACACAAAGGCTTTATATAAGCTTACATCATTGAGTTTCATACAACGTGCTATGGCGATCTTGACAACTACAAATTACCTCGGCACAACTAGTGTTTCTGCTGAAGTTCTAATCTATAACATAGATTAGTAATGGTAAAAATGTCTCTGTAGGCGATAAATCCTACCAGAGCAATGTTGAGGTCCTAAATCTAAGATTTTGCATATGGGTGTCTCGTTAACAATTAGAGTATCTATAATTTGACGACAACACAGTCATCGAAAAGAAACAAGAAGAGTGAAAGGTTAGACAGAGAGAAAAGATGAAGAACAGGAAAAGAAGAGGAGGAAGAAAAGAACGCATAGATCAGGAGTAAGAAGAGGAAGAGTCTGAAAAAGAAGAGGCGTCTGAAGTTGTCACAATTTAAGGTATAGGTTAAATAATTTTGAAAATATGGATATAGTTTAAATGGGGGCGACTAAATAGGGCATCCCGTGAAATTTTTACAAATTTACAGTAGAACCTACTATTAACAAAAAATGGGGCTCCAAACATTTGAGGCATAAAGCGTTTGCTTTAGTTGCTTTAACC
The DNA here is from genome assembly GCA_005239495.1 of Nicotiana undulata. Classification (NCBI taxonomy): domain Eukaryota; kingdom Viridiplantae; phylum Streptophyta; class Magnoliopsida; order Solanales; family Solanaceae; genus Nicotiana; species Nicotiana undulata. Next base: position 172,132 of record ML241867.1, read on the forward strand.
TTGAACTGCAACTGCCAATAGCGCTGACTCGGAGTTATAAAAATATTTAATGTTATGAGTTTTCATTAGAAATAGAGTTTTGCGAAGAAAATAATATTAGGCTAAACATGTGAAGAGCAAAATCAGAAGAAGGAAAATGTCACATTTATTAGCTGAAAAATATAATAAGATCAATGAGCTAGAGTAAGAACTGAAGACCTAGAGATTAGAACCAATTGAATGGGCATTCAGTGAAATAATAGTTTGGCAACTTGGAATTGTTTAGATAATAAAAGAATATAGATACCCATGCACAACCCGAAATTGACGAATGTAGAAACATACCCCGGAGAGAAATTTGGGAATTGACTACGTGAACACTCAATTTTTGCCCAGCATGGAAATAACTCTTAAATAATTAAAAAATAACTTTTAATAAATTTTAGGAATTTTTCTTTATTTAGTTGCATTTCATGCATGTTTAATATTTTAAAATCATAGAAAAATCATAAAAATTGTCACATTTTTTCATTTAATGTAATCTTAGGTTTAATTCGCATTTTTAAAAATTAATTACACTTTAATTGATAGATTAATATATAAAAGTCACAAAAAATATACATTAGCTTAATCAATTAGTTTATTTAATTAGTTGAAATGTTAATTAGCTCGTTTTGATAAAAGAAATTTAATTAGTAGCAAAATGAGTATTTTTTAAAGATAAAATTTGCCCTTATTTCAAATTGGCCTAATTTCAGGGCCCAAAATTCCAGGCCCAACCAAATTCCCCACATTCCAACCCTAATTCCCTCCTCTATATAATAGAGACCTAAAAACACAAAAAAAGATATACAAAAATATCCCTAGGACTCCCTCAGCCGTGATCCCCTTCATTGAAAGAGAACAAAAAATCAAAGAGACCCCAAAAAGATAGCCATCAAACCAGCAGACCACCATCTCAGCTCAAAAAATCCAGCAAGAGTAGCCTCTTAATTACAGCTCAAATCAGCCCAAAAGAAAACATCTTAAATGAGCTGAAAAAACCTCCTAAAAATTAGCTCTAAAACCAGCAAAGACGTGCTATGTTTCCGGCTGAAAACTCAGCAAAATCACCATGGAAGCACCAGCAAAACAACTCCAAATGTAGCTGAAAGCAGCCCCAAAAACCAGCCACCATCCACCATTAAAACCAGCTGAAAATCAGCTCAAAACAACCCCAATAACCAGTAAAAGCAACCACAAATAGCTCGTTTTAGTGTGTTTATCGCCGAGTTTTAAGATCTTCCGGCGAATTAGAGGTTACTGTTCGAGTTCGCCTCCGGTAGTCGGTTCCGGTCGAGATCCGTCCAGTTATTAAGCCAATGTAAGCTCAACTTAGTTCATTTGTACAAAAGGTCATTTGATGGAAAAGATCGAATCTTTGAATTGGCTGCTTCTTATCGGTGTAAGTTTTCTCAAAATTTCATCCTTTCTTCGGTATAAATTTGGGCCATTTCTTCTTAATTCAATCTTTTATTTGGCAATCTGCTCCTTATTCTTGGGTATGAATTTATCTTGTTGGGTACCTAAATTCTCCATGGGATCTGAAGTTGATACTTCTAGTGGAAACAAGATCCAAACATGATATAATGACAAAGAGATAAAAAAGATTTAAAAAAAAAATCGCTTATCACTTCATGAACAAATAAAAACCAGCATCTGATAGTACTACTGTCCTATATATGTACACTTGGTTTATACCATGCGATAGTATCACTAGAAACCTCTAGATAAGGCACAATTAAATTCCATAGTAGGTGATTTTACACAGTAATAAAAATTATAAAAGGCACTTCATTGTACTGTTATCTCACGGAATCTCTAAGGAGCGTGATTTTTGAACATCGTAGTTTTCTTCATGCGCGATTAATAAATCATTGTGGCTATGGGTACGGCTTCCGTGACATGGTCACGATACATAAGTCCAAGTTCGGGTGGGCATTTCATGTGACCCGACCATAACTTCGAACAATAATTAAAATAAACATGTAGCAAATCGTGGGTGCATTTCATGTGGCGCGGTTTGCAACGTGTACCAAAACGACAAGTGTACAACATCGTAACTTGTTTCAAAATAATTCCATAAATAATTAAAAGCGGTTCAAAAGGTTTAAAAATGCACAATATGCTTAAAACATGTAAATAATCAGATAACTTAGGCCAAATATTAATAGTTAAGCGACCGTGCTAGAACCACGGAACTCGGGAATGCCTAACACCTTCTCCCGGGTTAACGGAATTCCTTACTCGGATTTCTGGTCGCAGACAACTTTAAACAGAATCAATTTCCTCGATTTGGGATTTAAAATAAATCGGTGACTTGGGACACCATAAATTATTCCGAGTGGAGACTCTGAATAATAAATAAATAATCTCATTTCGATTATGTCACTTAAATTGGAAAAACTCCCTTATCTCGCCCTTACCGGGTGAAAAAGGAGGTGTGACAGCTCTGGCGACTCTGCTGGGGATCGAACCCAGAATCTCTGGTTCAGGGTTCAAGAATTCGAGCTTAGAATAACTGTTATATTTGGCTTTATTATCTGATATTTACATGTTTGAACCTAATGTGTTAAATGCCACATTTTATCGCTTTGATATTATGTGAACTGTATATAAATTGTGCCAAAACCCTAATCTCTCTGAGTCTTCTAAATCATCTGGGAAGTGTGCACTTCGTGTGACTTCTTTTCTGTTAGAGTCATCCAAATTTTGAAACGAGGTACGGACAAGTTGCAAAGCCGGTGAAGCTTCTGTATTCCCGGTACGCTGCCCCGACCTCGGCTCGAGCTGTCCNGTAGCCTCATGCCGGATCCCTACTAGGAACGATTATTTGCATCACGTGCATTTGACTTAGCGGACTCAACACAGGGGTTGGGTCCGTCTAGGACAGGTGAACCCGAAATAAAAGACCATCCTGATGCATCTCACCTGCTATGTGTACAATATTTTGTTTTGGCTTGTTTGTTGACCGAATAAAGAAAAATGGAAAAATAAAACCAAGAGTGGGATATGATAGAAAATTTACCCGATTTTTGAAAATTCCGATACTTGATCATGAAAGTCTGCCAAAATATTTTGAAAGATGGAGAAAGAGAAAATGTATAAAAAAAATAATGAAAATAAGTTAATATCATATTTTTCCGGTTCCGTCAAAATCGGAAGAACTACGCGGGTCTGATTCTCACCGGATGTGAGATACGTAGGCAAACCTCATCGGTTCCGGCCCCTATTTTTACAAAAATCCAAAAATATTTTCCTTTAGTTCCTTCTTTAGAAGTCTTTTTTTTAGAAAATCTCAAACAAAGTAATAAGAATCTTTTTTTTTAAACCAAAAAACATTTTTCTTCGTAGAAGTCTTTCGTTAGAAAAAGAAAACAAATGAAATCAAAATCCCAAAAAATAGTTTCTACCTTTTCATTTTTCACAATTTTCAAAAAAAGAAAATCCAAAAAAATATATATTTTCCTTTACTTCCTTTTATGGAAAGTCTTTCTCTGAGACCTCAATTATTAAAAAATTCAAAAATATTTTCCTTTCTTTCCTCCTTTAGAAAAGTCTTTCTGTGAGACCCTAATTTTCAAAAATAAAAATAAAAATTAATTAACCAAAAATATTTTCATTCTTCTTTCGAAAAATTGAAAAGAAAAATCAAAATTCAAAAATATTTCCTTTTCTAATAGAAGTATTTCTTTCATAAATTCAAAATAATAGTCAAAAAATCCAAGAAAAAAAGTCCTTTCTTATTTAGAAGTTTTTCTTTCGAAATTCCAAAAAAAAAAAAACAAATCTAAATCAAAAAAATATTTCCTTTTTTCCTTTGAAGTCTTTGTTTCGAAAAAAAAATACAAAATTCAAAAAAAAAGAGTCAGGTTATTTACTTTATTCCCAATCTTCCCGAACTACGCAAGATCTGATTCATGCGGCGTCATGATACGTAGGCAATCCTCATCGGATTCGATCATAGGCAAAAAAAAAATTAAAAAGTGAAAAAAAGAGGAGAGAGAATAAAAAAATGAGTGACAAAAATAACTGAGAAAAACAAAGAGCGAAAAATGAGAGAAAAGAAAAAGAAAGAAAGAGGGAATGATAATAAGGATTGAGTGAGTCCCCTCTAACATGTTTTTTGTTTTGAATTGTGAAGAAAGTTTGAGGTGGTCGGTTTGTGGTAAGCTGCAACACAATTCACAAGGTCCAAGAAAAAATGGCAATGACAACTGATACCGAAGCTGTTACGAGTGCTCATGAGATTCAAGGTCAGAGGGTTCAACAAGAGTCCACTGTGGCTGAGGAAAATAGAGTTTTGAAACGAAAAATGGTTGAAATGTGTCAAGCATGGGCCAATGGCCAAGGACTGCCCTTTTCTTCTCATGGTGTCCCAGAGTTCACACCCATCTCAACTACTGCCACTCCGGTCTCATTGCCTGAGCAATCATATCCACCCGGGTTCAGTCCATATCCCAACTGTACAACTACAGCCGGAACTTCTGTTGCGTGTTCCCAAAGTGTGCCATTGACAACCAATCAGACAACCGCTGTTGTTACGCCTATCTTCACTGTCCCACAACCAACAATGGTACAGAAGAAAAGTCATGAATCACAATTTGCTACCCATCAAGAACAATACCACTCTCCTGAGTACCATTCGTACCTATTTGATCTTCCTGCAAAGATTGAGAAGCCTGCCCAAAAGATGGCACAAGAAGAAATGATCCAAAGAGTGAATAACTTAGAACAACAATTGAAAAACATGCAAGGGTTGGCATGTCAAAAGAGTATTGCTTTCAAGGATCTATGTATGTTCCCTGATGTTCGTTTGCCACTTGGTTTCAAGCTCCCCAAATTTGAAAAGTATGATGGACATGGAGACCCCATAGCCCACCTGAAAAGGTATTGCAATCAGCTAAGAGGTGCAGGAAGAAATGAAGAATTGCTAATAGCTTATTTTGGGGAAAGCCTTACAGAAGTAGCCTCCGAATGGTTTATGGATCAAGACACATCTCGCTAGTATGTCTGGGATGACATGGCTCAGGACTTTGTCAAACAGTTCCAATAAAACATCGACATCGCCCCAGACCGCAATTCCCTTTCCAACCTGAAGAAGAAACCAACTGAAAGTTTCAGGGAATATGCCATTAAATGGAGAGAGCAAGCAGCTAGAGTTAAGCCACCCATGGATGACCACGAGCCAATCAATGTCTTCCTCCAAGCTCAAGAGCCAGACTATTTTCAAAACATGATGTCCGCAGTTGGCAAACCCTTCTCGGAAGCAATCAAAATGGGAGAAATGGTTGAGAATGGTCTTAAGACAGGCAAAATTATAAGCCAAGCAGTTCTCAAAGCCGCAACTCAGGTTGTCCAAATTGAATCTGGTAGTTTTAGTGACATGAATGAGGAAGATGAAGAAATCATGATGGCATCAGGGTTGAGAAGAGGTCCTAGGAGAACATCTCGAAGGTATGACCAGCCTCGTCTGTTTTCCGATGATTCCCCTGAGCAATCCTATCCACCTCAGAACCCACAATACTCTTTTGCTCCACCTGAGTATGTTGTCCAGCCACCAAGACACCCCAGAAGGCGAGCATCACAAAATCTTCACCAGCCTCCACATAATTTCCAAATGCCCAATAACCCACATCCAAGCAAGGGGTATAGAGGAGAACAAAAGTTGAAAGATAATTTTACACCAATAGGAGAGTCATATGCAAGTTTGTTTGAGAATTTAAAGCATTATGACATGATTGCACCTATTCCTCCAAATCATGTGGATCTACGTACAAGAAGCTTTGACCCTTCTAAAATGTGTGAATACCATTCCAATGCCCAGGGGCACGATGTTGAAAGTTGTCGGGATTTGAAAAGAGAAATAGAAAGGATGATCCAAGAAAACCTGATTGTGATCTAAGATAGTGACACCCAGAATATCACGCAGAATCCTTTACCTGCACATGATACACACTTTGTGGGGATGATGCATGGTGACAGGGAGTATGAGAATCCTCTCGGGAACTCGCTGACTGAAGTTAATGATTTTGAAATTGGAGAAGGTTCTGTTCATTCTGATGAGCAAATTTGTGGCTAAATGTCAAGCTTAGCAATTGAAAAGTCATTCACTCCTCACGAGGAATGAATCTTGGTATCTTGTTTTGATGTTTTTTCTATTATCTGGGTTATTTTAAGGTTGTGATCCAAATTTTATTTGTTTTATTGAGTCAAACCCTTTTATTCCTCTGTTCTGTTTGCGTCAGTCTGGTCTGTCTGTTTTGTTGCTATCCAGGTTATTTTAGGGTTGTAACTTGGATTTTAGGTTGTTTGTCCTGTTGTTTACTCATTGAAATACTATTTGTCCTTTTGTGTCATTCTACGCTTAGTTCTTTTCCCGCTAGTTTTAGTGATATGACATGCATGCGGAAATTTTGGCCAGATCTTAAAAACTAATTTAGGCTTAAATGAGATAAGTGAGAAAGAGACACTTTTTGAGGATGAATAAAGAGTTGAAATACTTTGGAATTGAGGTTGAGTAAAATTCACCTTCAAATCATTGTAAAGACCAGGCTTGATGATGTTTAATCAATTGAAACTTGGTTGAAGGTATGGCATTAATGGATGAAAAGTGTCTTTCAACCACGACACACCAAGAAGATAGACATGTTCATCAACGCTATGATCAAAGAGATAATATGTTTTGGCGTTCTCGAGGTTGGGAGGCCCTTTTTCTGCTATCTAAACACTTTATACCCTTCTCTACCCCTTTTTTGAGCCGGTGTCATTTTTCTTTGGCCACCCTCTTTTGGAATCAAGTTTAGAGTCAAAAGCTAAAAAAACAACAAAGAAAATAATTAAAAAAAAGTGAAAATGAAAAAAAATGAAAAGAAAAATCTATGCCCAAGAGTACAAACTGGGGAAACTCTTAGAAGGTTCAAATGAAAAAAAAGGGAAGAAAAGAAAAGTCGAAGTCCATGCCCCCAGAAAATAAAAGTTGGGGCAACTTGTTGTGAAAAAAAAAAAAGAAACACAAAAGAAAAATTAAAAAAAAACATGAGAAAAGAAAGAAAGATGAAAAAATATAGTTAGGTCAGATGTTTGAACTACGTTAGACCTGATTCCTTAGAAAAAAAAAGGATACGTAGGCATCCTTACATGGTTCGGTCCAACCGAATAAAAGTAAAAAAAAACGGAAAAAGGAAAATCCAGAAAAAATCCCCAGTAGCTAAAATTGGGGCAGAAATTTTATTTCATTTTAAAAAGAGTCGATTCTAAGAATTGTAAGTTTATAACCCCTCATTCTGAGTCTACTTTAAGCCTTCATGCCAACCCTCCTTTCCAACCCTATCTAAAAGCCTTCCAAATAAAGACCTCCTGATATGCCTTGAAGAATGTCAAGAGAAGCATGTAATGAGCAACGGTTGTTACGCGGCATAGAATACTGTCAGTTGCTCACGCAAGAAAGCATGGAATGAGCAACAGTTGCCACACGGCATAGAACACTGTCAAGTTGCTCACAAAAGAAAAAGAAAAAGAAAAATAAAAGAAAAAATGAGAGAGTCTTACTAGTGAAAACCCTTACAGGCACTGTAAGGCGATGGTAAGTAGAGATAAATAAATGAGAGATACTTGTTGGTGAAAACCACTCGTGGCACCTCTAGTCGAAAGTGAGCCGTGAAGCTGATGCAAAGGATTTGGCATGAACAAGCCCGACTTCAAAGTCATAAGAATGATAAAAGGAAAGATTTGGTCAGTTTGATAGATCGGCCATTAAGTCCAAAATGCATGTCATGATCATTAAGGCTAGTTACCGCAAAGTAAAAAGAAAAAAGAAAAAGAAAAAGAAATAATAACTCTTCCTTCTGTCCTTCCGACATGAGCATTTCTTGTTAATACTTGTTTCTTTGCGTCATTGTATCCTTCACTCTGAGTCAGTCCTTGTCAAAACGAGCAAGAAAAGATTTCAAAATCTGCTATCAGCTTTTCAGTTGCACAAAAGTGAATTTGGCCAGCAACTCGGTTTTTACAGTCAACATGAATTGAGGATTCATGCAGGGGCATCCCCCAAAAGACTCTTGTCAGCCTACTTGGCACCAGCAAAGATTACTGGTGATTCCCTCTGACAATCAAATTGCTCCAAAATGCAAGAAGCCATTCAAGATATCAGAAAAGGTCGCCTAAGCAAAGATCTTCTGTTGGGATAAGTCTGACTGAGCCACAAATACAAATGGTACTAGGTTTGGAACAATCAGGGTTGATGCAGAGCAAACGTCTCTTGAAACCGACTCAGGCTGATTAAGCAAAAGCCAAGCTGCTCAGGACTCAAGGCCACAAACCGACCACCACCTTTCAAAACTGACAAAATTTTCTTTGTTTGAAACAGGAACAAAGCAGTGCAAAAGTTTTCTCAAAGACACACACAAAAAAAGAGAAGAACCGACAAAGGTAAGTTTCTCAAATCTTTGCCTTTATCTGTGTGCTTAAAATCTTGCCATTGCTCTTCGAATTTTCTTCCTAGGATAAAATGTCCTAGTCTGATGGATTCTTCAATAAAAATCTTAGTCTGATGAATTTTCTCCTAGGATCGAAATCTTAGTCTGATGAATCTTTCTCCTAAGATAACCAAAAAAAGAGGACCTAGTCTGATGAATTTTCTCCTAGGATCGAAATCTTAGTCTGACGAATCTTTCTCTTAAGATAGAAGACCTAGTCTGATGAACTTTCTCCTAGGATCAAAATCTTAGTCTGATGAATCTTTCTCCTAAGATACCAAAAAAAAACAAAAAAAAAACTTGTTTGATGAATTTTCTCCTAGGACAGAAATCTTAGTCTGATGAATCTTTCTCCTAAGATACCCAAAAAAAAAAATCTTAGTCTGACGAATCTTTCTCTTAAGATAGAAGACCTAGTCTGATGAACTTTCTCCTAGGATCAAAATCTTAGTCTGATGAAGCTTTCTCCTAATATAAAAAAAAAAAGAAAAAAAGACCTAGTCTGATGAATCTTTCTCCTAGGATCGAAATCTTAGTCCGATGAATCTTTCTCCTAAGATAGAAGACCTAGTCTGATGAACTTTCTCCTAGGATCAAAATCTTAGTCTGATGAATCTTTCTCCTAAGATACCCAAAAAAAAAAATCTTAGTCTGACGAATCTTTCTCCTAAGATAGAAGACCTAGTCTGATGAATTTTTTTCTAGGATCTAAATCTTAGTCTGATGAATCTTTCTCCTAAGATAACCCAAAAAAAGACCTAGTCTGATGAATCTTTCTCCTAGGATCGAAATCTTAGTCCGATGAATCTTTCTGCTAAGATAACAAAAAAGGGACCTAGTCTGATGAACTTTCTCCTAGGATCGAAATATTAGTCTGACGAATCTTTCTCCTAAGATAGAAGACCTAGTCTGATGAACTTTCTCCTAGGATCGAAATCTTAGTCCGATGAATCTTTCTCCTAAGATAGACGACCTAGTCTGATGAACGTTCTTCTAGGATCAAAATCTTAGTCTGATGAATCTTTCTCCTAAAGATAAGAAAACCTAGTCTGATGAAATTTCTCCTAGGATAATTTTTTTTTAAAAACAAAAAAAAAATAATAATAAGAAGAAGTCTTGTTCTAGAAAAAAAAAATTATGTCCTTAGAAAATAAGCATTGGGGAATTTTGTTTAAAAGAATGATTGGTTCAAAATAAAAAAAAATTAAAAATTAAAAATGAAAAAAAAAAACAAAAATCCTTCTTGGTTCGTTTAGACATAGGGTCTCCATTCCCTAGTTGATACCAACATAGGGTATACACTCCCTAGTTGATGATGTTTCAAACATAGGGTATACAATCCCTAGTTGATTTTATTTTCCAACATAGGGTATACACTCCCTAGTTGATGCCAACATAGGGTCTCCAATCCCTAGTTGATGATTTTCCAACATAGGGACTCCACTCCCTAGTTGATGCCAGCATAAGCTGATGCCGACATAACTCGATGCCAACATAGGGTCTCCATTCCCTAGTTGATGCCGGCATAACCCGATGAATCTCATTTCCAGACACCGGCATAACCCGATGATCTTTTCTTGATGACAGCATAACCTGTCAATTCTCTTCCAACATAGGGTCTCCAACCCCTAGTTGATTTTACCTTTGGGCATAGGGTATCCACTCCCTAGTCTACAATAACTCCGGGTGCACTGTTCCCGGCTTTTCATTGCTTTCAATAATAAAGTAGCATAGATTTCGTTACAATAACTCACGAAATTTTCCTAGTGAAAACTGGGGCAGAAAATTTTGTTCGTTTGCTTTTTTATTTTGTGCAGATTGCATTTTTAGGACAATGGATTCGAGACGACCAAAAGAAGACGTCTCAATCCAGAATAAAAGAAAAGAAGAAAAAGAAAGAGTTGAACCCCAAAGTGCAGAAGGGGGAAAGACGTGGACTATTCAAGACGAGATTGAAGTCATCTGTTTTGTATATCCTGCCTTGATCCGAAAAGCTAACGAAGATTTAACCAACACCTACAACGAACAAGCATCAAGATTCATATCGGAGTCAGTATATAGAAGTAGCCAAGACTCAAGATCAAGCTTCAGAAGACCCGTAGATAGGAATCTTGTAACTCGTAGCTGATAGGCTTAGTTAGTATTTTTCATTTGGATTTTGATGTAATAGCAGGACCATGAACCGGAGCCTCGGACGGAACCTCGCTCGACTCTCGAACTCATCACTCCAAAAATTCCAAAACTACACTGACCTGATTCCTTTATAGCCAAGGATATGTAGGCAACCTCCGAAGCAAGGTTCAGTCAAACCTTTTTCAAAATGCTTCCAAATAGAGTACCAAACGGGCGAAAATTGCTCGTGGTTTCTCACTTTATCTTTGCCCGAAAACTCTTCATGTCTCGAGCAAAGAGGGGCAGCTGTGAACACCCAATTTTTGCCCCGCATGGAAATTACTCGTAAATAATCAAAAAATAACTTTTAATAAATTTTAGGAATTTTTCTTTATTTAGTTGCATTTCATGCATGTTTAATATTTTAAAATCATAGAAAAATCATAAAAATTGTCACATTTTTTCATTTAATGTAATCTTAGGTTTAATTCGCATTTTAGAAATTAATTACCCTTTAATTGATAGATTAATATATAAAAGTCATAAAAAATATACATTAGCTTAATCAATTAGTTTATTTAATTAGTTGAAATATTAATTAGGTCGTTTTGATAAAAGAAATTTAATTAGTAGTAAAATGAGCATTTTTGAAAGATAAAATTTGCCCTTGTTTCAAATTGGCCTAATTTCAGGGCCCAAAATCCCAGGCCCAACCAAATTCCCCACATTCCAACCCTAATTCCCTCCTCTATATAATAGAGACCTAAAAACACAAAAACGATATACAAAAATATCCCTATGACTCCCTCAGCCGTGATCCCTTTCATTGAAAGAGAACAAAAACTCAAAGAGACCCCAAAAAGATAGCCATCAAACCAGCAAACCACCATCTCAGCCCAAAAAATCCAGCAAGAGTAGCCTCTTAATTACAGCTCAAATCAGCCCAAAAAAAAAACATCTTAAATGAGCTGAAAAAACCTCCTAAAAATTAGCTCTAAAACCAGCAAAGACATGCTCTGTTTTTCGGCTGAAAACTCAGCAAAATCACCATGGAAGCACCAGCAAAACAACTCCAAATGTAGCTGAAAGCAGCCCCAAAAACCAGCCACCATCCACCATTAAAACCAGCTGAAAATCAGCTCAAAACAACCCCAATAACCAGTAAAAGCAACCACAAATAGCTCGTTTTAGTGTGTTTATCGCCGAGTTTTAAGATCTTCTGGCGAATTAGAGGTTACCGTTCGAGTTCGCCTCCGGTGATCGGTTCCGGTCGAGATCCGTCCAGTTATTAAGCCAATGTAAGTTCAACTTAGTTCATTTGTACAAAAGGTCATTTGATGGAAAAGATCGAATCTTTGAATTGGCTGCTTCTTATCGGTGTAAGTTTTCTCAAAATTCCATCCTTTCTTCGGTATAAATTTGGGCCATTTCTTCTTAATTCAATCTCTTATTTGGCAATCTGCTCCTTATTCTTGGGTATGAATTTATCTTGTTGGGTACCTAAATTCTCCATGGGATCTGAAGTTGATACTTCTAGTGGAAACAAGATCCAAACATGATATAATGACAAAGAGATAAAAAGGATAAAAAAAAGAAAATCACTTATCACTTCATGAACAAATAAAAAGCATCAATTTAGCTGATAGTACTACTGTCCTATATATGTACACTTGGTTTATACCATGCGATAGTATCACTAGAAACCTCTAGATAAGGCACAATTAAATTCCATAGTAGGTGATTTTACACAGTAATAAAAATTATAAAAGGCACTTCATTGTACTGTTATCTCACGGAATCTCTAAGGAGCGTGTTTTTTGAACATCGTAGTTTGCTTCATGCGCGATTAATAAATCATTGTGGCTATGGGTACGGCTTCCGTGACATGGTCACGATACATAAGTCCAAGTTCGGGTGGGCATTTCATATGACCCGACCATAACTTCGAACAATAATTAAAATAAACATGTAGCAAATCGTAGGTGCAGTTCATGTGGCGCGGTTTGTAACGTGTACCAAAACGACAAGTGTACGACATCGTAACTTGTTTCAAAACAATTCCATAAATAATTAAAAGCGGTTCAAAAGGTTTAAAAATGCACAATAGGCTTAAAACATTTAAATAATCAGATAACTTAGGCCAAATATTAATAGTTAAGCGACCGTGCTAGAACCACGGAACTCGAAAATGCCTAACACCTTCTCCCGGGTTAACAGAATTCCTTACTCGGATTTCTGGTCGCAGACAACTTTAAACAGAGTCAATTTCCTTGATTTGGGATTTAAAATAAACCGGTGACTTGGGACACCATAAATTATTCCGAGTGGCGACTCTGAAAAATAAATAAATAATCTCATTTCGATTATGTCACTTAAATTGGAAAAACTCCCTTATCTCGCCCTTACCGGGTGAAAAAGGAGGTGTGACAGACTACAGTTTGACCAAATTAAGATGATTACCACAATGGACTAAAGTGGTTTAATACCTAGACTGCTAATGGTTGACCCTATATTATTGAAGAGGGGCAAACAATTTCTTGGTTTCCTACCCAATTTTCAATAACTGCATTATGGCCCGATTAATCTGAGATTTATACCGAGACGTCCCACATTAAAAGTAACAAAAGTGATTTACGTTAACGATTCAAACTCAAGACCTATGATTAATGATAAATGAATACCTATTATTCTACCTTCCTAGTGAGGGGCAAACAATTAACTGTTAGCAGCCATGGCAATGGCGGTTAGAGCTCAGTCACAGACGAGCAGCTAGGTGATTTAAGGGAGAGAGGGAGATTAAGAGAAACGAAGAAACTGAATATTTGAAATTGAGAAAATAAATTCATCTACTCAGTTAAATGAACATCTACAATGTTAACTAAATCCTTAACTAACATCTAACCGACTAACATACCTTTTAACTATTAACTCTATTCCTTAACTTATCTCTAGTATAATCATCTTGTTGAGCTTAACCATAGTCAACGCTTCCCCTCAAGATGATGGTTGAATACAGATTCTTCACTCCCAGCTTGTACAACAGATGATCATGTTGTGGTAGCAAGGCTCTTTTAAGAAATATGGGCTAGTTGCTCCTTGGTAGACACATGACCTATTTGTACCGTGTCTTGCAGTGTTCTTTCCCTTACAAAATGACAATCTATGTCATTATGTTTTGTTCTTTCTTGAAATATAGGATTGGCAGCAATCTGAATTGTAGCTTTGCTATTACACCTTAGTTGTATAGGTAACTAAATACTGAATCCAAGTTCTTTAAACAGTCCAATAAGCCAAGTGATTTTGACCATACATGTAGCCATGCTTCTAAACTCTACTCCAACTGAACTTCTTGAAACTTTTTCTTGTTTCTTCGACTTCTATAAGACTAATGCATCACCAAACTTCACTAAGTAACTTGTCACAAATCTTCTAGTATGAAGACAAGCTCCCTAGTCTGAGTCACAATAGGCTAGTAGTTGGTTGGAGCTCTGTGCAGGCATAAACAGACCTAGTCCAGGGGCTTCGTTTATATATTTAACCACTCTCAAGGCAGCTTCCATGTGAGAAGTCTTTGGAATGTGCATGTACTGACTCAGTACTAGGACTGTAAAGGTCATATCAGGTCTGGTCATGATGATATATAACAGCCTTCCCACCAATCTCTGATAAGGACCAGCATCATTGAGACTTTCATCATTGGTACTGCTTTGTTTGTGTTTTTCATACTCCTGAGAAGTCAGCTTTTGATTCAGTTCTAGAGGAGTACCAACTAGTTTTTCTCCACCTAGTCCGTCCTCAACTATAATTTCTATGGAATATTTCCTTTGACACACCACAATACCCTTCTTTGTCCTTGCAAACTCAATGCCCAAAAAGAACTTCTACAAGTCTTTCATCTTGAATTTGCTTTACATCTCATCTCTTGTTTGTTGTCGTAGATGCTGACTACTACCTGTAATCAGTAAATCATCTACATAGACTAACACCACTGTTATGTCATCAGTATTCTTCTTGGGAAACAAAAAATATCATAGTGTCTCAGTTGAAATTCCATTTGAACCAAGGCTTCTTGTTCAATTGTCCTGGGGCCTGTTTGAGGCCAAGTGATTTATGGAGTTTGCGGGCCTTCATATTCTCCCCCTTTCTGAAAAATATCTAAAGGATATGCATGTAGACCTCCTCTATAAGATAAACATTTAAAAATTCATTATGCACATCCATCTAATAGATTAGCCAGTTCATAGAATCAGCAAGAGCAACAATGGATTTTATTGTGACCATCTTAGCCGCAGGTGAGAAGGTTTTTGTGTAATCAAGACCTTCTTGTTGACTATAGCCCTTGGCCACTAGTCTAGCTTTGTACCTTTATATTTCCAAAGATGCCTTGTACTTGATTTTGAATATCCACTTGCGACCTATAGGCACTTTCTTAGGAAGCAAGTCTATTATGCTCCATGTGTTATTGGCTTCTAGGGCCTCAATTTCTAGTTGCATTGCTTTTATCCATTTAGGTTCTGTTGCTTCCTCTCAAATGTACTTGGTTCAGTGACACTAGAGTACACTGTGAGAGCATGCTTGTATAGAGGTGTGATATTATCATAGGTCACATAGGAGGACAAATGAGATTGTCAAGTTGCGTTCTTTGAACTAGTTACATAGTCTTGCAACCATTGGGGGTCTTCCTAGCCTACCAGATCTTACCATATCTTCTGAGAGGGCGATCAGAGGTAGGCTCAGAGGTGTGCTCACCAAGGCTACTAGCATCATCACTTGCTGACATTGGTTCAGGAAGATAAGGCTCTTCATAAGGATTGTTGGCTTCTTCAGCTAGTGCATAGTTGGTACTGAAGTAGAGTCTCTAGTTGGGGAACTAGGAAGATCAACAAATAATCCCACATCATTGGTGACACTTTCACTAGAAGACAGTAAGTCTAGAACTGGAAATAAAGGTGTGCATGTATCACTTATGTGTTTGAATGGAAATATCTACTCTTGAAATATTACATTCCTGCCAAGGAATGACTTAGTGTGTAAAGCATAAAGTTTGTAGCCCTTTTGTGAGGAAGAATATCCCATCATCACTACTGGATAGCTCTAGATGCAAAATTATCATGCTCCCTTGGATTGGTTGCATAGCACAGAGATCCAAACACTTTTAGATATGATAGAGATGGTGGATGCAAAATAACGCATCTCAAAAGAAGATCTGTTGTGTAGGATTTTGGAGGGTACTCAGTTAATAAGATACACTACAGTACTTATGCATTCACCCCAAAACATCAAGGGAACTGCAGCTTGAAACCTGAGAGATCTTGCCATCTCCAAGATAGTTCTGTGTTTCCTTTCAATTACCACATTCTGTTGAGGGGTGCACGCACAAGAAGTTTGATGAGCAATGCCAAGACTAGATAACAATCATTGAAAATCATTGATGCATATCGCTGCCATTATCTGTTTTGAGAGTTTTAATAGTGGTGGAGAACATGTGTTCTAGTCAAGAAATCTCTCCAGATCATAATTGTATTTGACTTAGAATGAACCAGAAACACCCATGTATCTCTGGTATAGTCATCTACAATAGTCACAAAGTATTTCTTTCCATCATAAGTAGGAACCCTATAAGGTCCCCATATGTCACAATATAGCAGATCAAACACAGAATTTGAATTAGTAGTACTTAGCTGAAAATGTAGTTTTGATTGCGTTGCTAATGCGCACACAGTACAATGAGTTACATTCTTTAAGGATCTAAATGAATCATGTCTCTTTATTATATAAATAGGTGAATGTCCTAACCTCATATGCCACAAATAAAAAGATACATCACTACAGATCCTAGTTAGTAATAAGGAAGATCTAGTAGTTGTGTGTGCACACTTATTACTAACTATAGAGTTTGACTGTGTCTTCATAGGTAGGCTCCCTTTCAGCAGATAACTTCCATGATTTTCCTTACCAATCCACATCACTTGACCATTGTAGAGGTCCTAAAAGACACATAAGTCATGAAAGAAAGCCACTAAGCAGTGTAATTCCTTGGTGATTTGAGAGAGATAGAAAATTGTACTTAAAATCAGGTGTGTAAAGCACATTACTGATATCCTGATCCTTAAGTACAATAAAATTCCCTTTATGAGATACAAGTACAGTGGTTCATGTTGGTAAGTGAACTTTGCTTCTTTGTGATTCAGGAATCTTCTTATAGCTATTTAACATCTACACATTTGTTGTCATATGGCTTGATGCACCAGTGTCTACTATCCAATTGTGGTTAACATACTTAGATATAACGATATCGGAATACCTAAAGATGCAGCCTTGCTAGAGGATCCCTCCTCAGCTCCTTTGTTGAGCAGATGCACAATTTGTTGGTATTTCTCCTAAGTGAAGAAGGGTACAAGTATCTTGCCTGGTGCTGGATGAGGTTGATTAAGATCTGAGTACCTCCTCTAGTCTGTGGAGGCTGAGATATACCAAACTCACCTTTTCCTTGTTTATTTGCAACCTACTGCTGACAATATCCTGTTGCATTACAGCCTTCTGTTGTTGGATAAGTTCCACTACTAGCATGATTATCATAGATGCCAGAACTTGCACCTTTCCTTTTAGACTTAAAAGCTAGTGGATACCCAATCAGTTTATAGCAGTTTTCCTTTGTATGCCCCTTGAAGTGACAATACTCACACTGAACTTGGCTTTTCTTTTGCCTATAATTTCCACCTGGTTTGAACTGATTTCTTGTGTTGATAGGCATCCTGTTGCTATAGAGTGCAGTGTTGTCTAATGCCTCAGTGACTTGAACTATCTGAGTGAAATTGGCTAGATTTCTTTGACTTTCCTGATCAACAAGCATTGAGCATGTCTTTTTAATGCTTGGAATAGGAGTCATCATTATGATCTGACTTCTAGATCGTGAATATGACTCATTCAGAACCATAAGGAACAGTAGAAGTCTGTGATACTCAAAGTGTTGAGCATACGCCTTAGACTCAGGACAGGGGCAACCAAGACAGGGCATAAGTGCATCGAATTCATCCCCCAGATCCTTCAACTTAGTGAAGTAATCAGTCACAGTCATAGTGCCTTGTGTGAGGGTGTGAATTTCTCTGTGAAGGTGCAATTTCTAGATCCATTGACCTTATCGAGCCTTTCTTTCAAGTCCTCCCACACCTTGTGTGCATCAGATACATACAGTACATTACTTAGTAGATCATGTCTAACTGAGTTCATAATCCATGATAACACCACGACATTTACCTTTTTCCTATAGGCCATGAACTCCAGCTTCAAACCTAAACTTAGGGAAACGACCATCAACAAAACCTAGCTTGTTTTTTTCTAGGAGACCCACTCTCATAGCACGAATCCACAAGGCATAGTTATCCGAACCATTTAATTGAAGAGAAATGAGAGAACTACCTAAAGTATCAGTTGGTTGAAGGTACAATGGGTGATTGTGGTCAATGATGGGAAAGCTTGTTGTGCCAATAGTGAAATCGCTCGTGCCAGTAGCCGGAAATGTTGCCGGAAAAGTTGAATGAGCATGTTGAGTTTCTGAAGGTGAGGATTCATCTTCATTCGTCATTGCAACAGCAGAGTAAAAACAATTTTGTCACTCAAATCTCAAACCGTAGCTTTGATTTGGAGCACTTTTAGACACTTCTGTACCGTGAAGAGGAAGTGTAGAGATTGATCGAAGACTTGTGAGCTAAAGAGTGATCTAGATCGAGAGAATTGGCTCTGATACCATGTTATAAGCCATGGCAATGGCGGTTAGAGCTCAGTCACATACGAACAACTAGGTGCTTTAAGAGAGAGAGAGAGAGAAACGAAGAAACAAAATCTCTGAAAGTGAGAGAATGAATTCATCTAGTCACATCAACGAATATACACACTATTTATACATCTACGGTGTTAACTAACCCCTAAACTAACATCTAACCAACTAACAGACCCTTTAACAACTAACTATTCCTTAACTTAACTCTAGCAAAATCAACTTGCTGAGCTTAACCATAGTCAACATTAACCTGCAATCAATTTTACATTCGGAATAACTGAACATAAGTACGTAACATAACTTTATCATAGCTTTATATTCAACTACAACATGTTTTTTATCATACCAATTCTCTTCCACTCTATTTGACATAATTTGATACGGCAAAAAATTTAAGCATATTATAATATAGTTATAATAAATTGTTAAGAAAATATAGAAAATAAAATATATTATTCTTTTTAGAATGAATTAATCAGTAGATAATATCAAATAAAATGGCATGTAAAGAGTACTACAGGCTAAGAGGAATGTTATTTTATCTTTTACTGTATATGCAATTTCACTTTCATGAATGCAAATTCTCCACATCAATAATAATTGTAAAAAGTGAAGATAATTAGATTAGTAAAGGAGAAATTCATGAGATTGATGTTTTTCTATAGTTGGTCTTTGTTATGTGAAAAATGATGTAAATGCCTTGTTAAAGATAATTTTGTGTGATGGAAAACTTGGTTTGATCAAGATGTAGTATTTTAATTAAATTGTTGTTGTACACACTTCTTGTTTTAATCCATCCGTCAATTATAGGCCTTTATTACAAACTACTGGCCTTAATTGCAACACCGAGCATTTATATACCTTGGAGTTAGACTCCCTTCTTATTTTATTATCAACTGTTTATCCCATACGTATTATTTTATATATACTTCAGAAAATACTTACTTTTAACGATTTTAATAAAAGATACGATTTTACAAATAGACAAATTTATTAAAATTATATGTTTACAAAAGATTAATCATCAAAATATACGTTGTAATGACCCGACCGGTCGATTTGAGCTCTAGAGCGTCGCTAGACGGTTTAAGGCCTTGGTAGCTTCACTTCATGTTTTATGACTTTTACGCGTAGTCAGAATCAAATTTTGGGAAGTTCAGAGCTGATTCGGATGGAAAATTCTAATTTTAGAAGCTTTAAGTTGGAAGAATTGACTAGGGTTTGACTTTTTAGTAAACAACCTCGGAATCGGAGATTTTCAATAGGTTCGTATGATGATTTCGGACTTGGTGTATGTTCGGGTTGAGTATCGAGTCGCCCGAGAGCATTTCTGCGCTTATTATGGAAATTTGACATTTTGAAGGTTTTCAAATTTCCTAATTTTGGCTTGAGGTGGACTTTGGTGATATCGATGATTGTTTGGGGTTTCGAGCTTTGGAATAGGTTTGTATCGTGATTTGTGACTTGTGCGTAAAGTTTGGCGTCACTCCGGAATGTTTTGATATGATTCGGACGCATTCGTCGAAGTTTGGAAGTTTGAAAGTTGAAGGAAAGATTGTTATCATCGATTCATGATTTTTATGTTATTTGTGGCGTTTCGAGCCCTTGAATAAGTTTGTATAAGGTATTGAGACTTGTTGGTATGTTCAGACGGGGTCCCAGGGGGCTCGAGTGAGTTTCGGGGTGGTTTCAGACCATTTTTATGCCATTTTTAATTGTTGGTGTTTGGCTACAATAGTACGTGAGCATCGTGATCGCGGAGATTGGATCGCGTTCGCGAAGAGAAAAATGGGAGAAAGGGGTCTGTGAATCGCGTTCGCGGAGACAGATTCGCGTTCGCGAAGAAGAGATTTCTACTACACAAGGTTGACTTTGGAAGCTCATATCTTGCGATCTATAAGAAATTTGGAGATGATTCCCAAAGAAAAGTTGTAGCTCTTGGTGTCTATTTTCGAAAAGTCAAACTATTTGTCATTTTAAGGTTCGTACAAAAGGTTATGATTATTATACTAGAGGTTGTCTGGAGTAGTTGGGCAACTTGTTCTTCGCGATTGCGATTAATTTTCCGCGATGGCGCAGGGCAATTTTGAGCTGGGAAAAGTTGTGCTTCGTGATACGAAGAGTAAATACCTAGGCAGAAGCTATATTTCGGGGGTTTCAGCCATTTTATCATATTTGGAGATATGGAGCTCGGATTGAAGCGATATTTGAAGCAATTTTCACCATATGGATTGGGGTAAGTGTTCTCTACTTGGTTTTGATTATATTTCATGAATCTATCCTCATTTTGGCATTTGGTAGATGATATAAAAATAGAAATTGGGGGTTTATGTCTAAAGTTTCATAGAATGTAATCCAGACAAATATTGTATTATTATTGTACTCCTTAGCAGATGCTCATGCACTTGTGACACCGGATTTTGGGGGTTCCTACTGGATGTTCATTATTTTAGTTCACGTAATTATTATCATTTAACCTTGTAATTTATATTTTATACGAAAATTGGAAAATAAAATCATGGGTTTTCTACGAGTACCAGATTTTACTCTACTTATTTAATGGGATTCAGGATTTCGAAAATAACAAAATGAATTACTAAGTTGATTAATCATTGTTGGCTTTCCTGACGGCGGCGTTAGACGCCATCACGGCCTATAGTGGATTTTGGGTCGTGACAGCTTGGTATCAGAGCTCTAAGTTCACTTGGGTCTCAAGAGTCATGAGAAAGTCTAGTAGAGACTTGCGGATCGGTATGGAGACGTCTTTACTTATCTTTGAGAGGCTACAGGGTTGATGTTTGGAGGCTACTTAATCATATACGATGTTGAGTGCTCGTGTTAATTGGGCATCGAGGTGTTTCAGTGGTAGTGCAGACGTGGAGCAGGATGTTTCTCCCTGCATATTCGACCGACTTATTATCGTCTTCTTGTGGAAGGGTGTTCTGTCATCTCATCCATGTATCAGTATTGCCTATGGTTTTGAGGCTATGCACAGATTGTTCTGATGTTCGTGTGTTGTTACCGTGT
Source organism: Nicotiana undulata (assembly GCA_005239495.1). Classification (NCBI taxonomy): domain Eukaryota; kingdom Viridiplantae; phylum Streptophyta; class Magnoliopsida; order Solanales; family Solanaceae; genus Nicotiana; species Nicotiana undulata. Next base: position 193,546 of record ML241867.1, read on the forward strand.
TGTGTTGTTGTGAATGGTAGGTTGCTCATTTATGGATCTCTGCGATGAATGGCTCGGGAAAAATGATCTTGACGAGGCTCAAAGTTGGTAGCAATTTACCCGTTCGGATGCTACAAAGATGGATTATGATTTGACGCAGTATTTTGGCAACAAATGAGTAGGAAGGACATGGTGGGAGGTGTCCCACGGTGGTTGAATTGCCAGAAGGTCACGTGTGAACAACAGAGGTCGAAAAGTTTCTTAAGGAGATGGTTTAACCGAAGTGGGAATAGCAGAGTAGCGTATGAATTATGTGGTAGGATAGTCACGTGCCTTGAGATATTTTAGAGCGACTTGGGAGTCATGGTGGAAAGTGACTAGGTCTACGAATTTTATTTGGGAATGAGGCTACTATATTGGGGAAGATTGAATATGGTAGAAAGGAGTTTGCTTGAAATAAAGAGGGGTGTGAAAACTTGATTATCGTTTTGGATGCAACATGACTTTGAGTTTGGAATGTATTTTCGGACTTTCATTTGATGTCAATGGGGAATGGGCAGGCTTGTACAACACGTGGATGAGCATAGGCTCAGGAGGGTTTACTAATTTCATAGTAGTTGTACCTAGTGCAACATCGTTGGAAGATGTCGGTATGGAATTCCATATGTGGGTTATCTCTTGTGAGTAGATTAGTGGTTGCGTGATTTTGTTGAAGTTTCTACGAAGATTCTACCTACTCCCCGGCAGAGGTCGAACTTACGATTGTGACTGATAATTCGGAATTTTCATGAAAAGTTAAACAAGGGACTATGAGAAATTTGGCGAGTTGACGGTGCTAGATCATGATAATTGAGAAGGAGGAATCTTTGTGGGTTTTACATGTGATGGTATCTTAAAGCTAAGTAGGGAATCCCACCGTCTACGAATGGATCGCGTGATTGTCTGCTTGTGCGATTTTTGGTTATTGGTGCATTGGTGGATTATTTATGACTAAGAAAAGAAATCAGTAGGGGTAATTCGAGCAAAAAACTTGATGAATGTATGCTATATTTTGCCTTATCGATTCATGCATAGCTTTTGGGAAGACTCAGAGTTTATGCTTCTTGTGGATGTGATGTACAAGGAAATTAATTTATCTGGTTTACTTATTTGGGAGTGTTCATGTGCTGACAACGCACTAGAGTTTGGCTTATATTTGGGACCAATTCAGAGCGGGTGACACTCAACAGTGGTTCTAATGGGTTCGTTATACGGCTGAAGACCGGGATTTTGCAACAGAGTGTGAAGAATACTTGGTGAATTTTCTATGTTAACATCGGGTCTGTGGGGTAGTACTGCAAAAATGGGAGTACTATTTTGGATTCGCAGAAGGTCTTTCAGAGTGGGAGTACCAGTTTGAGATGCTATTGTGCGCATGATGAAGGTTTGAGATGGTTCATAGGTATTGAGACAATATGGTCTCGTGAATTGGGTCACTCGGGAGGAATGTTGTTGAGTTTCGTTATGTTCTCGAATGGATCTATTATTATTTATAAGTCAAGTCAAAAGTAAATTGAAAGAAGTAGGGTCGGTTAGTAATAGTTTGAATCAGCATAATTGTGGCACTGATCAGTTCCTTCGTCGCGTAAGTTATACAGGTGGTTGATGGTTATACGTACACGCTTGACAGCTAGGATAATTTGATTGATTTGGGAGGTACTTGATTCTAATGTCCTTGCTATGTGTAAATGGATCCCGGAAGAATTATGACAATTTAGACACGACTTGAGGTTTGTAGTTTTTGCGCTTATGGGGATTCAGTTGTGTGTTGCAATGGTTCTTCTGAAGTGAGTTAAGTGAAAAGTTTCTAGCCAATGAAGTGTTTATTGTACGATTATTTTAGGGGTTATGATGAATTCTTGTACTCTCGTGTAGCAGCATGGTAGGTGTAGTGAGCGACTTAGGAAATGAAAGTTGAGGATCAAGGTTGCGGCTCAGTGTTGACAAAAATGTCGCGAGCTCGGATGGGCAGGGGAGAATTCAGGTGTTCAGAGTAAGCTGGCATTATCTCAGTGTCGCCTAAGAATGGTGTTATGTGGAAGAGGCATTAAGTATTAATTTGTGGATTCTTGATTTGCACTACAGAATTTGTAAGGTTGGGGGTATGTATGTATAGACTATGCTACCTTGTGCGGAAGGTCGTGGGAGTATAACCCACGAGAAGACTGTATAAGTGTAAGGCGTTAGTCACTTTATTGTTAAGGATCGAAACCAAGTATGGAGATCATGGTACTATCGCTAATGGGAGAGTTAATGCCGATGAACTATGGGGGTTTGTTCCGAATTGGACGGCTGCTCGTGTGTGTCATGAATAGGGCCATTGTGGATCCTTGGATGGTTGTGTCCCAGTATAGTATGATCAGAATCTACTTGAGGTTCGTTGGGGGGGTCTAATGTGAATGTGTGCTCTATGTCAAGTCAGATGTGTTCATTCGGCAAAACATTGCTTACGGAGGAGTCTTCGGGCATTGGATATTATTCCCGTCGCCAGCTATTCCATGTAATATTTTATTGTGTCAGGTGCGTTGTGGGACGGCTTGATTATTTTCACGTGTATTGTGATCCCATGTAGCTTTTGGTATTATATGAGAAAGATGTCTCTTGAGATGCTATTGAACCTTAGTCGTGTTTGGGTTTTGTAGCGTATGGCGCCATCCATCTTCTCGGGGTTGTATTATACACTTGACATGTTTGTGGTTGATGTTAGGGCGTTTCCTAAGTATAAGCATTACGGATGATGGGTGTTTCCTTGATGGTTGTTGTGTGGATCGGGTGGCACGTTGTCATGGGTATATTGTTTGGATCGGGTGGCACGCCGCCACAAGTATGTTGTTTGGATCGATTTGCACGCTGCAACATTATCATGTGTGGATCGGGTTTCATGCCACAACAGTGAGATGTTGAGTACGGTTACATATAATTATTTCAGTGTATTTTGTTTTCCATTCTTTGAGAAAGGTTCATAGCATCTTTTCGGCTGTTTTATTTGTTACGCGGCTGGGTAGTTCCTTATTGGAGTTCGTTCTTCCTTATGAGTCATATTCGAGTTGTATCTTGTTGGCGCTTGATGGTGTTGTATGAGATTTTAGACGATGTTAGAGGTGGCTTATTGCCCGAGTATATTTTAGGGGTGAGACGAGGTTATTGGACCTGAGATCGGTGCGATCGAATATACGTAGGGTATATTAAATAGAAAATATTGTTATTCATTTCAGAATGAGGTAATGGTTCTTATCAGGTAAAGAGACTCCATGAATTATCGTTTTGGCATGTGGTTATGAGTTTCTACACATCTCTTTCATCGTGGCGGTATTGTGAGAGCTGGAACAGGGCTTGCATGTGCTATGAGGCATATTGGCGGGCATTGGATTCATGAAATTGCAGCTATTTTGTCGAAGAATGTTATTATGGGCATGTGAATTATGCGGTGCATGGTGTGATTTCAGCAAAGGTGCATGATCATGTTTTGGTATAGTGTGTAGTGATTGATGCGGTGTTCGTATGTTAAAAAAATCGGATCTCGTGGAGAATTACGGATGTTGAAATTTGGTTCTAAGGCTTGTTAGCTAAGGTTACAGGGAGGATTTTCAGTCTAACTCAAGCTAATGTGCTCACATGGGTTGTGGTGGCACAGGCAGGTGCACGATGTGTTAACGGTAATTTTGGACAACTCCGGAACAGTTCTTGGCACGTTCGAGGACGAACGTATGTTTAAGTGGGGAGAATGTAATGACCCGATCAGTCATTTTGAGATATAGCGCGTCGCTCTGCGATTGAGGCCTCAGGTAGCTTCACTTCATGTTTTATGACTTGTACGCGTAGTTAGAATCAGTTTTCGGGAAGTTCAAAATTGATTCGGATGGAAAATTCTAATTTTAGAAGCTTTAAGTTGGAAGAATTGACTAAGGTTTGAATTTAGAGTAAATGACCAAGGAATCGAGATTTGAAGGTTCCAATAGGTTTGTATGATGATTTCGGACTTGGACGTATGTTCGGGTTGAGTATCAGGTCACCCGCGAGTATTTTGGCGCTTATTATGAAAAGTTGGCATTTTGAAGGTTTTAGAATTTCCTAAGTTTGGTTTGAGGTGGACTTTGGTGATATCGATGTCCGTTTGGAGTTCCAAGCCTTGGAATAGGTTCGTATCGTGATTTGTGACTTGTGCATAAAGTTTGGCGCCATTCCAAAAATGTTTTAATATGATTCAAACGCGTTCGTCGAAGTTTGAAAGTTTAAAAGTTGAAAGAAAGATTTTTATCATAGATTCATGATTTTTTGTTGTTGTTATTTGTGGCGTTTCAAGCCTTTGAATAAGTTTGTATAAGGTAATGGGACTTGTTGTTATGTTCAAACGGGGTCCCGAGGGTCTCGGATGAGTTTTGCGGTAGCTTCGGGCCATTTCTTGGTCATTTTTAATTGCTTATTTTTGGCTACTGCAGTGTGCATAACGATCGCGGACATTAGATCGCGTTCGCAAAGAGAAAAATGAGAGAAAGGGGTCTGTGAATCGCATTCGCGGAGACAGATTCGCGTTCGCGAAGAAGAATTTTTTATTGCACGAGGCTGACTTTGGAAGCTCATATCTTGCAATGTATAAGGAACTTGGAGATGATCCACAAAGGAAAGTTGTAGCCCATGGTGTCTAGTTTTCAGAAAGTCAAACTATTTATCATTTGGTATTTTGTACAAAATGTTATGATCATTATATTAGAGGCTGTCTGGAAGAGTTGAGCAGCTTGTTCTTCGCGACCGCGATTGGTTTTCCGCGATCGCGAAGCAATTTTGAGCTGAGAAAAGTTGTGTTTCCGATCGCGAAGGGTAAATACCTGGGCAGAAGCTATATTTCAATGGTTTCGGTCATTTTATCATATTTGGAGCTAGGGAGCTCGGATGGACGCGATTTTTGAAGCAATTTTCGCCATATGGATTGGGGTAAGTGTTCTCTACTCGGTTTTGATTATATTTCATGAATCTATCCTTGTTTTTTGCATTTGGTTGATGATCTAAAAAGAGAAATTTGGGGTTTTTGTCTAAAGTTTCATAGAGTAAATTTTTGAGTTTTGAAGGAGTCGGATTTGAGTGAAACTAGTATGGTTGGACTCATAATTGAATGAGTTATCAGATTTTGTGAGTTTTGTCGGGTTCCGGGTACGTGGGCCTGGAGGTTGACTTTATTAACTTTTCAAGCGGAGTTGGGAATTGTTATAAATTAATTTATTATGAGTATTAGAGTATTATTTTTATTGGTTCGCACATTGTTTCACTAGTTTTGGAGCAACGGGCATCGTTTTGAGGTGTTAGAGTGGCGTTGGATCCATTTATGGAACTTTGGAGCGGGGTAAGTCTCATGTCTAACCCTGTGAGGTGGAATTAACTCTGTAGATTTTATATTCTTATGTGCTACATGTTGTGGGAGCTACGCACGTATGAGGTGACGAGTGTCCGTGCATATGATAGAATTCCTGATTATGTACGAGTAGACTTAGGCTCACACCATGCTATAATTGTACTATTTGAGTCATCTCTGCTCGTTTAATATCTCTATTTTGCGTGAAGAATTGAGATTAGACTTGCACAGGGTGATAGACTTGCTATTGTAGAGATGTGACGAGCTACTTGATAATCTGCGGAATAATTTGTGGTTCCCTTATGAATTCCTCCCGCGTTGTGCGTTTTCATCATAAATCTTTTCTTAAAGTTCATAACTCACACATTTATTCATGAGTGGGATCAAGGACCCGTTAAAGCTTCTTACTCTAATGGGATTGGACTGATCGCCTCGACAGGATTATGTACCACACTCTTAAGAGAGCGGGTCATTTTCCTCGGCAGTATAATAGATGCATCTATGGTGTGTGTTGTTCGACCCTTGGCGGTGTACACATTATTATGGGATCGGGCCGTACACTTCGGCATTTTAAAAAAAATACTCTTATGGGATCGGGTCGTTCGCAACGGCAGCGTTGTGCGTAATATTTGACTAGAAACCGGCGTATTCGTGTGTTTTCCTGATTTGAGTTGTGACCACCTATCCGGTGAGGTCCATTTCATATATACTCCAGTTGAGGAGGTAACTGATAATTGAGAGCTTAAATTTACTGTTCAGAGGAAGATTGTACCACGTACCTATATTTTTTTATACTTTTTACTACCTTCCCGTATATTTATTTATTTCCTAATGTATTTGAGTTATTAGACCACTAGTAAGTGTCGATGTGGACCACTCGTCACTACTTCTCTGGGTTAGGCTAGATATTTACTAAGTACGCGTTGATTTACGTACTCATGCTACACTTGTTGCACTTATTGTGCATATATATATATATATATATATATATATGTGTGTGTGTGTGTGTGTGTGTGTGTGTGTGTGTGTGTGTGTGTGTGTGTGTGTGTGTGTGTGTGTGTGTGTGTGTGGTGGTCTTTCGGGCGCAAAGGTGCGGCTGTTGCGGAGACTTTACGGTGAGTTGCATTTCATGTTACGATCCGCAACATACAGAGTCTCCATCAGAGTTATTTATATTCTCCTGTCTAACTTGTATTCCAGACATATGTTGTATTATTATTGTACTCCTTAGTAGATACTCATGCACCTGTGACACGGGATTTTAGGGGTTCCTACTGGATGTTCATTATTGTAGTTCACGTAATTATTATCATTTCACCTTGTAATTTATGTTTTATATGGAAATTGGAAAATAAAATAACAGGTTTTCTACGAGTGCCAGATTTTACTCTACTTATTTAATGGGATTCATGATTTCGAATATAATAAAATGAGTAACTAAGTTGATTAATCATCATTGCTTGTCTGACGGTGACATTAGGCACTATCACGACCTACAGTGGATTTAAGTTGTCTATAATCCCTAGGCACTGAACCCTTAACCATGGATCAATCTTCATGGTCAATTGCTAGCTACCGATTGTGTACTCAACTTCTATACAAGTCAAACAGAAACTATTGGTCGCCTTTTCGTAAAATTAGTGCTTAAATTTGATTTTACCATGAAATTAATTAAATTATAATATTCACACATGTTATTAATCAAATTCTAACGCAAAAACTTTTGGGAAATGGACAATTTCATATTACCACTAAGGATTTAGGAACTCTACAATATGCAATGACTTAGCAATGCATTATCAAAGTATATATTGAGATTAATAGGATTAATTATAATCAAGGAAGTGATTAATCATTTAAAAATTTACATTTTAGAATTGGTACATGTCGTAATACCTTTAAAGATTGATAAGAAATGGACAATTTCATATTACCATTAAGGATTTAGTCATTCTACAATACGCATTGCTTAACAATGTGTTACCAAAATAGCCATTGATATATAATGAAGAGAGTGATTAATCATTTGACAATAAAAATAAAATATTAAATTTACTTATTTAAAATGTTTTTCTCAATAATGAAGAAGCAGAAAACAAAGTTTAAATCAAGCACGTGAAGACAAAGGAAAAGGGGAAAAAAAGGAACACCACGTCTATAGATCTGCTTCACAAGAAAAAAATTGATTGCAATTGTTGTTCCTAAACGCACACGCAAGTATATGTGGTCGTACAATAATATAGAATTGTATGTTCAGATATCGTACCCACAGGGACTTGTGATTAATTATTTACTAAATTAAATTAAGACAATTAATCTATTATTTTCTTAAGTATGAATATTTAACTAAAACTAATCTAGAGTGGCAAACTAAGAAATTAAAGAATGAGTCGGCAATCTTAGAGACGAATTCAATAGGAGAAAATATTCCAGAGCTATGGGTCAACTAACAATTTCGTTGAGTCTTTCACTTAAGTTATTTAGTTTATTGATTGACAGGGTTAATATTCCTCGTAGTATTCTCCTTAAGTACTACTCACCTATTCAAGCTAGCCTAACGCCTATATTCCTACGTAATTAGGATTAACAAGAACGCATTGATGATTCTTGTATAATAACCAAGCAGCAATTAGGTATATCCCTATCGTAGCAGCAAATTCGTTCCCCGATGTCCAGGTTCAAGATCTTGCTCTACTCAATCTTATTTGCAATCTAGAATTCCCTCTCCCAAGTTCAATCCAGGATTCGTAGATAGTATTGCATTAGTAATCAAGAAATCAAATAATTGAGCGCAAGATTGAATAAATAAACCAATATGATAAAATCATAAGAACAATTCAAGCTTCAAACTACAATTTCATGTAGCACCCACAACTCTAGAACTAATATACTATGAAATTAAAGAAAGAGAAGAGAAGAAAAACTAGTTATAAGACTCTTCCCAAGCGTGGTTGTTGTTCTCCCCTGCAAAGTGGCGTGTTCTCCTTCCAAAAATATGTTAGATCCCCTCCAAATTAGGTTTTGAACCCCTTTTACGATAGTTGGGGACGTGTAGGATTGAAATCACCAATTCTCAGCCAAATTAGGACGAAATTCGTCATCGGGCGTCACGCTTTGTGACTGGCGCGAAGCTGGACACTGAACTTTTTAGCATATTGACAACGACGTTTTGGTTGGTGCCTGGCGCGAACATAGGCACCAAACTCCTACTTCCTCTAAATTCTTCCGTTTTTACTTTAACTTGCACGCAAACTTTCCAAATCATTTTCAGTTGACTCCCACACGTATAAATACTACGAATTACAGTAAATCATGATATTACATATACAAAAACTATGAATTATAAGTAAAATGGAAAAGGATATACATACAAATATACATACTTTAAATCGAATATCGGAATAAAGTAAAATGAAGAAATTAGGACTAATAAAAGACGAAAGAAGAAAAGGCAAAACAGAGAATGAGCTTATACAACTAAACTGACTATTCTTTTCACCTAGTGAAAAAGATGTGATCTCGAAGAGTAATAAGACATAAATCTTGCGTTGTAGCAAAGGTAGGATAAAGGGACAAGCGTAATTCCAATTTATTAAGATGTAATCTGGTTCACTTATGAGTGATGCGGGGATTAGGATATTGTGCTTGCTTATGGTAATTATTAATGAAATTATGTTGTGAGTAATAATATAAAATTATAATATATGAATTACTTACTTAAAATAAACTTCTCCCTTTAAATATATTGTGATGGCCCAAAATGTCATTCCGTGTATTTCTAGCAAATTCTGTAATCTGAGGTCGTGAAAACCACATTCTATCTCACCTCGATTTGCGTGCGCAGCTCGGACGTGTAGCCGGGAAGCCTTTATGTGAAAAACTTAGGAAATTGATAATTTTGTATTTGAAATTTGAATAAAGTTGACTTTGGTCAATATATTTTGTAAACGGACCCGGACCCGTGATTTTACGGCCCCGGAGGGTCCGTAGGAAAATATGGGACTTGGGCGTATGCCCGGAATCGAATTCCGAGGTCCCAAGTCCAAGAAATAAATTTTTAAAAGAAATTATTTTCTGAAAATATAAGAGGTATTTTGAAAATGAAATTATATGTGAAACCTGTGTATTGGGCCCGAATTATGGTTCTGGAGCCCGATACAGGTTGGATATAATATATATGTTATGTTTGTAAAGTTTGGTAAGAAACGAAATTCAGTTGACGTGATTCGGACCATAAATGCAAAATTTGATGTTTAAAGAAGTTTTGAGAAAATTTCATTGATTTGGGGATTTAATTCGTTGTTTATAATGTTATTTTGGCGATTTGATCGCACGAATAAGTCCGTAGGATATTTTTGAGGTTGTGTGCATACTTGGTTTGGAGCCCCGAGGGATCGGGTGTGTTTCAGATAGGTGTCGGGGTATTTTTGAACTTGAAAATCTGGTGTTGCACAGTTTTATGATGTCTGGTGTATGCACAATGCGATCGCACATGGTACTTCGCGATCGAATAGCACAGTTTTAAGTGAGGGGTCTGTAGCACTTTGTGATCGCATAACATTAGCTGCGATCGCATAGAGGACTAGGAAGGCAGGGGGCTGGGTAGAGATTACACTGTGCGGTCGCATTAGCGCAGTCGCGATCGTGGAGCGTGGGAGTCAGTCAACTGTGCGATCGCATTCCCTCTATCGGATCACATAGGTCAAAATTCGCTCAGTTATTTCTTTAGTCAAAAAATAAAACACTTACGGGATTAAATCCATTTTTTCACAACTTCTTCTTCTCCACACCTCCTTGGGCAATTTTTGAAGGGAATCTTCTCCATAACCTCATAGGTAAGTAATCCTGGACTCATTCTCTTCCATCTATCAACACCCATTAGATTTCTAGGCCTAAAACATGAGATTAAGGGTAGGAAATTAGAGATTTGGGTAGAGTTAGGGCTTTTTGATTAATTGGGAATTTGACCTCGTTTTGGGGTCGGATTTCAAAACAAATTATATATTCGGGCTCGTGGGTGATCGGGTTTAGATCCGGACCTCGTATTTTGACCAAGCAGGCCCGGGTCGATTTTTAGATGTTTGGGAAGAATGTTAGAAAGTCTATAATTAAGCATTGGAATTGAATTGTTTAGCATTTATTGATGTTATTGAGTCGATTATGTCTAGATACGATTGATTTGGAGTCGGGTTCAAAAGGAAAAGCGGTGTTTGAGGCTTGATTTTGATCGTGGAAGTCGAGGTAAGTGTTTGGCATAACTTTAGCTTGAGGGAATAGGTGTTGAGTCTTACTTTTTATGTGATTATTCCATGTTCAACGTATAGGTGAGGTGAGGAGTACCTATATGTTGTTGTCAAGCATTCCCGTGAGTCGGATATTAGAAATTATGTGATTTTCATGGAGATTCGTTGTGTTATGGGTTTAGTATCAATTTGGTAATTATTCATTGATGGAAATTCTTGGTTGTGAACACTGTTGAGTATTTCTTCGGTTGAGAAATATTTTGTTAAATTATACACTTGTGTAAGATTGTTTATAGTTGTGTCCTTGCCGGGACTGTATTATTTATTTTGATTGTTTCCTTGCCGGGATGTTGTCATTCATGGTCCTTATTGTTGATTTTTCTTTGCCAAACTGTTGTTTTATGATATTTAGCACGAGGAGACATTCCATGTCGTGTTTATGATATTTTATCACGAGGGGAAATTCTGTGCCATGTTTATGATTTTTAGCACGAGGGGACATTTTGTGTCGTGTTTATGATATTTAGCACAAGGGGATATTCCGTGCCGTGTTTATGATATTTTAGCACGAGGGAACATTTTATGTCGTGTTTATGATATTTAGCACGAGGGGACATTCTGTGCTGTGTTTATGATATTTTAGCACGAGGGGACATTCCGTGTCATGTTTATGATATTTAGCACGAGGGGACATTCTGTGCCGTGTTTATGATATTTAGCACGAGGGGATATTCTGTGCCGTGTTTATGATATTTTAGCAAGAGGGGACATTCTGTACCGTGTTTATGATATTTAGCACAAGGGGACATTCTGTGCCGTGTTTATGATATTTTAGCACGAGGGGACATGTCGTGCCATTTCTGTTTACTTATTGTGAGGATGAGAGTAAAAGCACGAAGGGTGATGTCATGCACTTGCTTGTTTTGTGTTGTTAATTCATGTTGTTATTTTGATATTTAAAATGTTTCTTCGTTACGTTATTCCAGTAATTGCTACCCCTTTTCCCCAGCATGTTTTCCCCCGTTTTGGTACTTAACTGTTTACTTCTTGTCGCTATTTCTTTTATATATTATTGAATTGCACATCTAATATTATTTTTCGTGTCCTAGTCTCGTCACTACTTCGCCGAGGTTAGGCTCGGCACTTACTCAGTACATGGGTCCGGTTGTACTGATACTACACCTGCACACTTTTTGTTGTACAGATCTCGGTATAGGACCCAGTGGATATTGAGTTAGGCGGCTTCCTTCAGTCCACTCAGAGACACTGAGGTAGTCCTGCAGGCGTCCGCAGGCTTTGACGTCCCCTTCCACTTTCCTTTATTTATGTTTCTAGTACTTCAGAAAACAGATGTATTATTTCTTTCATACTCTTATATGTACTACTCTTAGATAGTCTGTGACATTGTGACTCCAAAGATCCGGGTTGGTTATTTTGAGAATTCGTAAAAGTTGTGGATTTAGTTATGTATTTCTTTTATTTGACATTTTAAGCTTTTATTTATGGAAAATATCGTATTTCACTGGTTCTCACTTAATAATAAAGGTTTTTAACAAATTGATTAATCACGTTGGCTTGTCTAGCGGGTTCAACGTTAGACGCCATCACGGTCCCGACGGTGAGAATTTTGGGTCGTGACAAGTTGGTATCATAACACTAGGTTGCCTAGGTCTCACAAGTCACGGACAAACCTTGTAGAGTCTGAGGGATCGGTACGGAGACGTCTGTAGCTATCCCCCAGAGGCTACAAAGTTAGGAATAACTTCACATCTATCCATCTCTGTCGTGCGATTTGAGTTCTAAATGCTAACTGAGTTTCTACTATATTCTCTCGCAGATGGCGAGAATGCGTGCTTCCTCATCTACCGATCAACAGCCAGATCCTCCAGTTGCAGCTCCTACGAGGGGCCGAGGATGAGGCTGAGGCTGTGCTAGAGGCTGAGGTCGGGGCAGAGCTCAGCCCAAAGCAGCAGCCCCAGTGGAGGATCCTCAGGTAGAGTTTGCCGATGAGGTTCCTGCTCAGACAGTTCCGATTGGACCAGCTCATGTCCTAGAGGGTTTCATTGCCACCTCGGTCCTTCCGGACGCTCTGGTCCGCTTAGTGGGCCTTATGGAGACCGTGGCTCAGGCCGGTCTACTTCCTACAGCACCAGCCGTCTCTCAGGCTGGGGGAGGGGCCCAGACTCCTGCCACCCGCACACCAGAGCAGTTATCTTCTCAGTTCCAGACTCCAGCACCTCAGACAACTAGAGTAGCTCAGCCGGGTATTGTGGCACAGGTCGTTGAGGGAGCAGTTATGTCTGCTGATGCCTTATGGAGATTGGATCGGTTCACCAAGCTATTTCCTACTACTTTCAGTTGTGCACCATCAGAGGATCCCCAGGATTACTTAGACAGTTGCTATGAGGTTCTTCGGAACATGGGGATCGTGGAGACCAATGGGGTCGATTTTGCTACTTTCCGTCTTTCTGGTCCCACCAAGACTTGGTGGAGGGATTATTGCTTGACCAGGCCAGCTGGATCTTCGCCTTTGTCTCGTCAGTTCTCCGAGTTGTTCTTGGAGAAGTTTCTACCAGTTACCCAGAGAGAGGATCTTCGGAGGCAGTTTGAGCGTCTCCAGCAGGGTTCTACGACTGTTACCCAGTATGAGACCCGGTTTATCACTTTGGCCAGACATGTATTATGATACTCCCCACAGATCGAGAGAGAGAGAGGAGGTTTATTGAGGGGATAGATCAGCCAATTAGATTTCATATGGCCAGAGAGACAGGTACTGATATTTCATTTTAGGAGGCGGCCAATGTGGCCAGGCGGATTGAGATGGTATTATCACAGGGCAGTGGTCAGGGGTCTGACAAGAGGCCTCGTCATTTTGGCCGATTCAGTGGTGCTTCATCTGGAGACAGAGATTCTTTTGGCAGAGGTCATCCTCCCAGACCATTCCAGTCAGCCCTCCAGGTATCCCGTGGTGCACCACCAGCTCCTATCAGTGCATCGCCACTTTAGAGCTTCCAGGGTGGTTATTCTGGTTGACAGGGACAATTTCAGGGCCACCAGTCTCAGCAGTAGAGATCTTGTTACACTTGTGATGTTTCATGGCACATTTCCAAGTTTTTCCCCCAAGCTTCTAGTGGTTCTCAGCATCAGGGTTCCCGTGCTATGATTCCCGCACCAGGTGCACCCCCACCCCCTCAGCCAACTAGGGGTGGAGGTCGAGGTGCCATAGGTGGAGGCCAGACAGTTAGAGGTGGAGGGTAGGCTATGAGAGGTAGAGGTCAGCATGCAGTAGGTCGACCCAGGGATGTTCAGATCGGTGGGGTTCAGCCCCGATGCTATGCTATGCTATGCTATTGCCACAAGACTTGAGGCTGAGTCCTCTGATGCCGTCATTACATGTATGGTTTCAGTTTACAGTAGAGATGCGTCGGTTTTGTTTGATCCGGGGTCTACATTCTCCTACGTGTCTTCATATTTTGCTCCTTATCTGATTATGCCCCGTGATTCCCTAAGTACTTTGGTATATGTGTCTACACCGGTGGGTGATTCTATTGTGGTAAATCGAGTCTACCGTTCATTCATAGTGGTTATTGGTGGTCTTGAGACCCGTGTAGATCTTTTACTTCTTGATATGGTTGATTTCGATGTCATTTTGGGGATGGATTGGTTATCTCCCTATCATGATATTATGTAGTGTCATGCAAAGACTGTGACCTTGGCCTTACCAGGAGTACCCCGATTGGGGTGGAGGGGGACTCCTGGTCATTCTTCCGACAGAGTTATCTCATATATGAAGGCTCGGCGCATGGTCGAGAAAGGTTGTTTGGCCTATTTGGCCTATGTTCTTGATTCTAGTGCCGAGGTTCCTCCTGTGGAATATGTGCCCATTATCCGTGAGTTTCCAGAGGTATTCCCTGCTAACCTTCCGGGTATGCCACCCGACAGGGATATTGACTTTTGCAATGATTTGGCTCCGGGAACTCAGCCCATTTCTACCCCGCCATGTCGTATGGCCCCGCCAGAGCTAAAGGAGTTGAAGGATCAGTTACAGGATTTTCTAGCTAAAGGATTCATTAGGCCTAGTGTTTCTCATTGGGGTGCGCCAGTGTTGTTTGTTAAGAAGAAAGATGGCACAATGAGAATGTGTATTGACTACTGGAAACTGAATAAAGTTACTATCAAGAATAAGTATCCTTTGCCGAGGATTGATGATTTGTTCGACCAGCTTCAGGGTGCCACGGTGTTTTCAAAGATTGACTTGAGATCTGGCTACCATGAGTTGAGGATTAGGGCATCTGATGTCCCTAAGACAACCTTTCTCACTCGGTATGGTCATTATGAGTTCTTCGTGATGTCATTTGGGTTGACAAATGTCCTAGCTGCCTTTATGGATTTGATGAACTGAGTGTTCAGGCCTTATTTGGATTTGTTCGTGATTTTCTTCATTGACGATATTTCGAGTTACTCCCGTAGTCGGGAGGAGCACGAGCAGCACCTTCGAGTTGTTATCCAGACTCTGAAGGACAGTCATTTGTATGCTAAGTTTTCCAAGTGTGAATTCTGGTTGAGTTCGGTTGAATTTCTGGGCCATGTTGTATCAGCAGAGGGTATTCGGGTGGATCCTAAGAAGATTTCAGAAGTCATAGATTGGCCTAGACACACCTCAGTTACAGAGATTCGGAGTTTCTTGGGCTTAGCAGGTTACTATCGTCAGTTTGTGGAGGGCTTTTCATCTATTGCAGCCCCGATGACCAAGTTGACTCAGAAGGGTGCCCAGTTCAGGTGATCAGATGAGTGTGAGGCGAGCTTTGAGAAGCTCAAGAAAGCCTTGACCATGGCACCAGTGTTAGTTTTGCCCACAGGTTCAGGATCATATACCGTGTATTGTGATCCTTCACGGGTTGGACTTGGTGCATTGTTGATGCAGGATGGCAAGGTTATAGCTTATGCTTCACTTCAGTTGAAGGTTCATGAGAAGAACTATCCCGTTCACGACTTAGAGTTAGCAACCATTGTCCACGCGTTGAAGATTTGGAGATATTATCTGTTTGGTGTGTCATGTGAGGTGTTCACAGATCATAAGATTTTTCAATATCTGTTCAAGCAGAAAGAGTTGAATATGAGGCAAAGAAGATGGTTGGAGCTGTTGAAAGACTACGACATTACCATCTTATATCATCTGGGGAAGGCCAATGTGGTGGCCGATGCTTTGAGCCGGAAGTCAGTCAACATGGGTAGTCTTTCTTATATACCGGTCGGGGAGCGACCGCTTGCTTTAGATGTTCAAGCTTTAGCCAATCGATTCATGAGGTTGGATGTTTCAGAGGCTGGAAGTGTTTTAGCTTATACTGTGGCCCGTTCTTCATTGTTTGATCGTATTTGGGACTGGAAGTATGATGATTGTCACTTATGTGTCCTTAGGGATACGGTCCGGCACGGAGGTGCCAAGAAGGTTACAGTTGATGATGATGGAGTCTTGAGGATGCAGGTCCGTATTTGTGTGCCTGATATTGATGGCCTTCGTGAGTTGATATTGCAGGAGGCCCATAGTTCTCGTTATTCCATTCATACGGGCACCGCAAAGATGTACCAAGATTTGCGGCAGCATTATTGGTGGAGGAGGATGAAGAAAGATATTGTGGCATATGTGGCACGGTGCTTGAACTGTCAGCAGGTTAAGTACGAGCACCAGAGACCCGGTGGTTTGATGCAGCAGATTGAGATTCTCGAGTGGAAGTAGGAGCGTATCACCATGGATTTCGTAGTTGGGCTCCCACCTCAGAGGATGTTTGATGCGGTGTGGGTCATTGTGGATAGGCTGACCAAGTCAGCACACTTCATTACTGTATTAGTTTTGTATTCTTCGGAGAGGTTGGCCAAGATCTACATCAGCGAGATTGTTAGCCTGCATGGTGTGCCCATGTCCATTATTTCTGACCGAGGTACTCAGTTTACCTCCCATTTCTGGAGAGTGTTTCAGCGTGAGTTGGGCACACGGGTTGAGTTGAGCACAACATTTCATCCTCATATGAACGGACAGTCCGAGCGCACTATTCAGATCTTGGAGGATATGTTGCGAGCATGTGTCATTGGCTTTGGAGGTTCATGGGACCAGTTTGTGCCTTTAGCTGAGTTTTCCTACAGCAACAGCTACCGGTCGAGCATTCAGATGGCTCCTTATGAGGCGTTGTATGGTAGGAGGTGTAGGTCGCCAGTTGGGTGGTTCGAGCCGGGGGAGGCTAGGTTGTTGGGTTCAGAGTTAGTTCAGGATGCCTTGGATAAGGTGAAGATCATTCAGGATAGACTCCGTACAGCTCAGTCCAGGCAGAAGAGTTATGCAGACCGCAGAGTTCATGATTTGGCATTCATGGTAGGAGACCAGGTTTTGCTTTGGGTGTCGCCCATGAAGGGCTTGATGAGGTTCGGAAAGAAGGGCAAGTTGAGCCCTAGGTACATTGGTCCCTTTGAGATTCTTGAGAAGGTAGGAGAGGTGTCCTACAGACTTGCTTTGCCACCGAGTTTATCAGTCGTGCATCTGGTGTTTCATGTATCTATGTTTCAGAAGTATCTTGTTGATCCCTC
Organism: Nicotiana undulata; assembly: GCA_005239495.1. Classification (NCBI taxonomy): domain Eukaryota; kingdom Viridiplantae; phylum Streptophyta; class Magnoliopsida; order Solanales; family Solanaceae; genus Nicotiana; species Nicotiana undulata. Next base: position 210,733 of record ML241867.1, read on the forward strand.
GCACGTGCTAGACTTCAGCAGTGTCCAATTGGACAAGGATTTGACTTATGAGGAGGAGCCGGTAGCCATATTAGCTCGACAGGTTCGTCAGTTGAGATCGAAGAGTTATCTTTCGGTCCGTGTTCAGTGGAGAGGTCTGCCTGAGGCAGCTACTTGGGAGTCGGAGTCCGATATGCGGAGCCGATATCCCCATCTTTTCACAGATTCAGGTACCCTTCTATGTCCGTTCGAGGACGAACGTTTGTTTTAGAGGTGGAGATTGTGATGACCCAAAAGGTCATCCCGTGTATTTCTATATAATTCTGTGTTCCGAGGTCGTGAAAACCTCCTTCTATCTTACCTCGATTTGCATGCGCAGCCCGGGCGTGTAGCCGGGAAGCCTTTATGTGAAAAACTGAGGAAATTGACAATTTTGTATTTGAAATTTGAATAAAGTTGACTTTGGTCAATATTTTTTGTAAATGGACCCGGACCCGTGATTTTACGGTCCCGGAGGGTCCGTAGGAAAATATGGGACTTGGGCGTATGCCCGGAATCGAATTCCGAGGTCCCAAGTTCGAGAAATAAATTTTTAAAAGAAATTGTTTTTCTAAAAATATAAGAGGTTTTTGAAAATGCAATTATATGTGAAACTTGTGGTATCGGCGTATTATGGTTCCGGAGCCCGGTACAGGTTCGATATAATATATATGTTATGTCTGTAAAGTTTGGTAAGAAACGGAATCCAGTTGACGTGATTCGGACATAAATGTAAAATTTGATGTTTAAAGAAGTTTTGAGAAAATTTCATTGATTTTGGAGTTTAATTCGTTGTTTATGATGTTATTTCGGCGATTTGATCGGACGAATAAGTCCGTAGGATATTTTTGAGGTTGTGTGCATACTTGGTTTGGAGCCCCGAGGGCTCGGGTGTGTTTCAGATAGGCGCCAGGGTGTTTTGAAGTTGAAAATCTGGTGTTGCACAGTTTTCTGATGTCTGGTGTCATGCACTATGCGATCACATATGGTACTTCGCGATCGCATATCACAGTTTTAGGTGAGGGGTCTGTAGCATTATGCGATCGCATAGAGGACTGGGAAGGCTGGGGGGCTGGGTAGAGATTACACTGTGCGATCGCATTTGCATAGTCGCGATCGTGGAGCGTAGGAGTCAGTCAACTGTGCGATCGCATTTCCTCTATCGCGATCGCATAGGTCAAAATTCGCTCAGTTATTTCTTTAGTCAAAAAAACAAAACACTTACGGTATTAAATTCATTTTTTCACAACTTCTTCTTCTCCACACCTCCTTGGGAGATTTTTGAAGGGAATCTTCTCCATAACCTCATAGGTAAGTAATCCTTGACTCATTCTCTTCCATTTATATCAACACCCATTAGATTTCTAGGCCTAAAACATGAGATTAAGGGTAGAAAATTAGGGATTTTGGTAGAGTTAGAGCTTTTTGATTAATTGGGAATTTGACCTCGTTTTGGGGTCGGATTTCAAAATAAATTATATATTCGGGCTCGTGGGTGATCGGGTTTTGGTTCGAACCTCGTGTTTTGACCAAGTGTGCCCGGGGTCGATTTTTGGATTTTTGGGAAGAATATTAGAAAGCCGATAATTAAGGATTGGAATTGAATTGTTTAGCATTTATTGATGTTATTGAGTCGATTATGTCTAGATACGATTGATTTGGAGTCGGGTTCAAAAGGAAAAGTGGTGCTTGAGGCTTGATTTTGATCGTGAAAGTCGAGGTAAGTGTTTGGCCTAACCTTAACTTGAGGGAATAGATGTTGAGTCTTACTTGCTATGTGATTATTCCATGTTCAACGTATAGGTGAGGTGACGAGTACCTATATGTTGTTGTCAAGCATGCCCGTGAGTCGGATATTAGTAATTATGTGATTTTCATGGAGATTCGTTGTGTTATGGATTTAGTATCAATTTGGTAGTTATTCATTAATGGAAATTCTTGGTTGTGAACACCGTTGAGTATTTGTTCGGTTGAAAAATATTTTGTTAAATTATACACTTGTGTAAGATTGGTTATAGTTGTGTCCCTTGCCGGGACGGTATTATTTCTGTTGCTTGTTCCCTTGTTGGGATGTTGTGATTCATGGTCCTTATTGTTGATTTTTCTTTGCCAAACTGTTGTTTTATGATATTTAGCACGAGGGGACATTCCGTGCCGTGTTTATGATATTTTAGTACGAGGGGACATTTCGTGCCATGTTTATGATATTTAGCACGAGGGGACATTTTGTGTCGTGTTTATGATATTTAGCACAAGGGGATATTCCGTGCCGTGTTTATGATATTTTAGCACGAGGGAACATTTTATGTCGTGTTTATGATATTTAGCACGAGGGGACATTCTGTGCTGTGTTTATGATATTTTAGCACGAGGGGACATTCCGTGTCATGTTTATGATATTTAGCACGAGGGGACATTTCGTATCGTGTTTATGATATTTAGCACGAGGGGACATGCTGTGCTGTGTTTATGATATTTTAGCACGAGGAGACATTTTGTGCCGTGTTTATGATATTTAGCACGAGGGGACATTCCGTGCCGTGTTTATGATATTTTAGCACGAGGGGATATGCCGTGACGTTTCTATTTACTTATTGTGAGGATGAGAGTAAAAGCACGAAGGGTGATGTCGTGCAGTTGCTTGTTATGTGTTGTTAATTCCTGTTGTTATTTTGATATTTAAAATGTTTCTTCGTTCCATTATTCCAGTAATTGCTACTCCTTTTCCCCAACATGTTTTCCCCCGTTTTGGTACTTAATTGTTTACTTCCTGTCGTTATTTCTTTTATATATTATTGAATTGCACAGGTGATATTATTTGTCGTGTCCTAGCCTCGTCACTACGTCGCCGAGGTTAGGCTCGGCACTTGCTCAGTACATGGAGTCGGTTGTACTGATACTACACCTGATCACTTTTTGTTGTGTAGATCCCGGTACAGGACCCAATGGATATTGAGTTAGGCGGCTTCCTTCAGCCAACTCGGAGACACTGAGGTAGTCCTGCAGGCGTCCGCAGGCCTTGCCGTCCCCTTCCACTTTCCTTTATTTCTGTTTCTAGTACTTCAGAAAACCGATGTATTATTTCTTTCAGACTGTTATATGTACTACTCTTAGACGGTCACGATGGTGAAAATTTCGGATCGTGACATAAATTAATTCCCATATGTTATATACGTAAAATTATAATACATTCTTGAATAATTCAATACAATATTATTTGTCAAAATTAAACATTTGGTAGTTATGGAATGATAAATTTTTCTTATACAACCAATACATATTGTATTTTTTTGTGCAACATATTATGTTGTTATTAATTTTTCCAATATACAGTCAAACGATCCCGCAGTAAGAGCAACGAGATCAGATCGCAATTATTGGGCATTATTATTTAAATACGAAACTGTTAGTTAATCTGATTATTCTTGCGCTACTAGAAAAAGTAAAAGGGATAACTATTCAATCTCTAGTTGTCACTTTATTTTTGAGGATCAAGATGACACGTCAGCTCTGACCTATTCCCCCATTTTTTGTGGCTTGTGAGCGTGACCTTCCGAAATTTTTGTTTAACAAGAATCTTCTTTAACTACCCATTTTGTTTTTCTTCTTCATATTTAAAAACAAGTTCACCTAATTTAGAATAAATTTAAGATATTTAAAGAGATGCTTAAATTATAATTAAACTAAAATATTTTCCCTCTTAATTATGCTCGGACTTTTGTTATTTTTATTTTTGTGATTATATCATTTTTTAGAGACTATACATAATATGCTTTCATTTGGGATTTTTTCTACACAAGAAACTAAATTCTATAATTGCTATATATTATTATTGCACATATATATATATATATATATATATATATATATATATATATATATATATATATATGATTCTTAAACACACAAAGCTTTGAGTTCTAATGTAATTCGCCTCATTGCTTAGACTTCAAAATGTAATAATGCTTTTTACCAAACTAAGGACAAGTTTTCTTAATTATTAAATTATTTTTATTATGTTGGATTAGAAATCAAGATTGTATGTGAAAGACAAAGACTTCAAGTTCACCCCACGAGTGCATAATCCATTTATTCACTACTAGAAAACAATAGATAATAAACAAACTCAAATTTGAAACCTGGCAACACCGCCCTTTAATTCTCAAACACTAATCTCCACTATAGAAATTTGGATATGTTAATTAATGTGATAACGTTTGTTTTTAACACATTATTTACGTACTTGTGTTTGCTAACGCTATTATAGAAGTATTTAACATAATGAGTTTTCATTAGACGTAGATTTCCGTTAAGAAATAATATTTGGCTGAACATGTGAAGATTCAAATTTAGAAATATAAATATCACATTTAATAATAATAATAATAATAATAATAATAATAATAATAATAAACCAAATGATGGATAAATTGATAAGATTGAGTTAGAATTGAAGGACTGAAAATCTGGAGTCAATTGATTGAGTTCTCCGTGTTTGGATGAAATAATAATGTGGTGAGTTAGAATTGATTAGATAGAGAAAATAAGGATAACCCTAATTTGACGAATATTTAGGGTATAACATACCCTAAGGAGAGAGATATTTGGGAATTGATCACAATTTGACCAAATTAAGGCAACTAAAAAATTGACTTAAGTGATTAAATACCTAGACTGGTAATCTTTTGACCCTATAATTTGAATAGGGACGAACTGTTAATCTGCAATTAATTTTATATTCGAAATAATTGAACTTAATAACACTCTTTCATTTGCTCTTTCATAGCTCGATTTTCAACTATAATATGTTTTGAAATCATTTTATATACTAAATATTACTCTTTTCTTTCCACTTTTGATATAGCTTGACTTGACACGAGATTTAAGTAAGAATTCTTTTAAAAAAGTATGTTCTAAAATGGGTCATAGTATTTGTATCGCTATAATACTTTCAATACTTGCAATTTTTGATAATATATAATATTATTTAATACTTACCACTCTATCATAATTATTGTTGATGTTAATCGAGCATTATTTAATAATTTCTCATATTATTTGTAGTTGTTTCTTTTCTTAACTTTTTTATGGGTAGGCGGGGTATTCAGAACATAAGTATCATGACATCTTTGTCTCATTCCAACATAGGACTGATCTAGAAAACAATAATTAAAGACATAGACTGTTCTTGATGCAAGGTCGCAGGAAAAAAACAGAAATGAAATAAAAATTTAGAACAATCATTATATATTTATGTTTCCCTTAAATTAAAGGGTGGTGAACCGACTGTCTACCAAATACAATTAAGACAGCAGAAGTAGTTTAGATTTAATAAATCTCCATTTATTATAATGTCTTAGTGGGGTACTAGAGTCTTTATAAGCGGATTTAAAATTTTAAATGAAAGATCGAACATTTAAATTCTTATGACCGAATCCATTATATTGTTAAAATATAAATTTAAATTTAATATTTTATTATAATTTAATAATTTTTCACATATATAATTATATTATGTGTCGAGTTCACTAGATTCAGATGAGCACAGTAATTATGTTCTACAAAAGCCACTAGAGAGTACATCATAATTGCTTATTAATGTCGTTTTGTGCTTTCTAAAATTACAATGGAATAAAACATTGGTGGAATAATCAGATAAAAGGCAGATAACTAAATGTAAAACAAAAAAGATATAAAACTAAAAGAAAAGAAAGAATTTTATTTGTACTAGCAAGAAAAAAATCAACCACTATAATAATGGTTTTCAATTATTTGTTTCCCTTTGTTGTTGTACCAACTATACTATACAAAACAACCCCACCCCTTGGCTCGTCTCTGCCTATTTACTTAACATTTAACTTCTCTTAGATCCTTGCATTGTTTCGAAATGAGTACACGAGTGCTTAATTAATCCATAACTTACTAAATAATAAGAACAAACCCAGTTTCATCCAAATATATGGGGTCTGGGGAGGGTAGCCTGTACGCAGACCTTATCCCTATCTAATGCAGGTAGAGAGTTTGTTTCCAATAGACCCTCGACTCAGAAAAGGCAAGAAGAAGAAGAGGGAAGCAAGGAAGGAAGAAGGATAGAGAAAAAAACAGTAAATTACGTATGCATACACTGCAAAAATTTTATTGATCTATTACGGATTTATCTGTATTTATTAATTTATACCAAATCGAACAACTCAATATAAAAGGCATGTATTAAACTCATAATACATAGAAATTTATATTAAAGACACTATCCTGATAAATTTTGAGTCAAAACGAGACCTATTAAGTTTATTCCTACCAACAAGGGTGTGGTGGAGTGGTAAGTACTCCTTCATCCTTAACCAGACGTCTCGAGTGCGAGCCCCTAGGTATGAAGTCGCCATTGTTAGGGAGCGCTTTACCCCCCAACGTGGGACTTTCCGGCACGAATCCGGATTAGTCGGGCCCCAATGCGAGTACCGAATACCGGGTGAGAAATAAAAAAAATTAAGTTTATTCCTAAGTCAATGATGATATGCTATAATTGTGTATTTTAGTCGTTTAATACACTCTAATTTACTGCACTTTAATTGAGTTTGAGCTTTAATCGCTAGTGTTTGCACAATGTGATGACCCAAGAGGTCATTTTATGAACTAAGACTCCGTTCTAGGCTTGAATTGACAAAAGTTAAAAATTTGGCGATTTTTGGTCGATAGTGGAAAATTAAGTATCGGCGTCGGAATGAAATTTCGGAAGTTGGAGTAGGTTTGTAGTGTCATTTGTGATGTGTGTGCAAAATTTGAGTTCATTCGGACGTGGTTTGGGAGGTTTCGACGTCATTAGCGAATTTTGGAAGTTTAGAAGTTTAGAAGTTCTTAGACTTGAATCCGAGGTTGATTTGGTGTTGTGGTGTTGTCTTGAGTGTTCTGGAGGTTCGACTAAGTTCGAGTAGTGATATATGACTTGTTTGAATTATTGGTTGAGGTAGCGAGGGTCTAGAGTGAGTTTCGGATAGGTTTGGGTTGTGTTGTGCTCGTTTTTTTAATGTTTCGACGTCATTTCTTCAAGCATAAATGATATCATATTGAACAAATAAGCTTTGTTTTCTGTTTTGATTGAATTATTAGACTCGTATCGTCATTACGGACCCGTAGTAAAAAGAATCATCGAATTTGGACATCGTATGAGAATTTTATGATCATTTTACTAAAGTTGCCAGATTTTTCAGATTAATTACGAAATTACCACTGACGACGTATTTAAAAATCTGCAATGTTTGCAAATATTAAAACATACATATCTTCTTCATTATAAGGTCAAATTGAGTGATTCAAAAGCCTAACTTGACTAGAATTTTACAAAGAATCCATTGGAGGCATAAAAGGCGAGTTTATGGATCGTTTGACATGAGAAACGAGGCAGAATAGCTGGCAGAAAAATATATAAAATAATATTTTGTTCATTCGGTCATATTTTGAGTTGGGGAGCTCGGATTTGAGCGATTTTGGAGGCGATTATCACCATAGAGATTCAGGTAAGTGTTCTTTACTCATTTTTAGTTATGATTCATGAATCGATCTTCGTTTTTGGGATTTGATTGATGATTTTAAAGTGAAATTGAGGGAGTTAGGGCTTGAGTTTTGAAGAGTTTTAGGTAGAGATTTGAGGGACCAAACGGAGTCCGATTTTGATAAATTTTATATGGCTAGACTCGAGAGAGGATGAGGGTTTTGATTCTTCCATTTTTGACTGATTTCGAGATATGGGCCCGAGGGTCGAATTTTGGTCGATTTTGGATTTTTGGCATATTTTGTAGTTTTTATTGTGGAATTCGATTCGTTAGCCTATGTTGATGGTATTAATCTGATTATGATTAGATTCGAGCAGCTTAGAGCAAGATTCTAAAGGAAAAGCTGTAATTGAGGAGTGAGTGGTATGTGAATTTGAGGTAAGTGCTTGGTTTAACCTTGACTTGAGAGAATAGGAATCCCCAACTTAATTGCATGTGAATTTGCATGTGTGTAGTATATAGGTCAGGTGACGAGTATCTATGCACCACCAAATTGTCTGTTAAGCATGATCCCTTCCCCGTTTCCAATTTAATTGGTCCTTAGTTTAATTGTTTTATGATCATTGATGCATTCATGTCTACTTGGTTCGTCAACTTGTTGTTAAATATTGTTTCAAGTATTTTGAAAGTGTTACTTATTCCTTAGTCACATTGTGGTACATCTGGTTGAGCTGGTTGACAGTGTTACATTATACATTTCGGTTGGTTTCGTTGTGTAGTGATAATTAGTGAAGTTTCTGAATAGTACGGTTTCCTGTTTATGATAATTGAGATTTAAGTATTGTGAAAGGCTTGGAATCTGATTTGTGAAACTTTATTATAAATAAAGAGATGAAATGTGATTTGTCTGGTGGGAGCGGGTTGCACGCCGCAACAAGGAGCAATAAGGGAGAATATTCATGTTTTACTGTTTATAAAATAAAGGCTAGGACACTCATTATTTTATTGTCATTATTTCATATTCTGCTCTTACTATTATTTGGAGTGAAACTTGTTCTGTTTACAATTGTTGAGACATAAATATTGTGAAAGGCTTTGACTTAAATTGTGAAAATCATTTTTTTATAAATAAAGAGATGTGGTTGTCTAGTGGGTGCGGGTTGCACGTCGCAACAAGGAGTGATAAGGGTAGACAGGTGGGATCGGGTTGCACGCCGCAACAGGAGAAATAAGGGTGATATATATAGGGAGGAGCAATAAGGGTGGGCACGTGGGAGCGGGTTGCGCGCTGCAACAAGGAGCAATAAGGGAGGACATTTATGTTTTACTTATTTTTTGAAACACATGGATTTGAAAACTTACTGTTTTACTTTACTGTTTATCATATTATGTACTTACGGTTGTTTCAAAGTGGAATTTGGAAATTTATTTGAGAATTGGTTATAGCTGAGACTTGGAAAAGGTGGCTGAGTTATTTTATTCATTGCTACAGATTATTATTTTGTTTTGTTTAGAATTTCCTTCTTGCGTTATTATATGTTCATAGGTTATATTGTTAATGCCCCGTTGTAGCCTCGTCAGTACTTCGTCGAGTTTAGGCTCAGCACTTACTCAATACATGGGGTCGGTTGTACTGATACCACACTCTGCACTTCTTGTGCAGATGCATGTACCGGTCAGAGTTAGGTGAAAGTAGTAGCTGATATTATTCGCACGGAGACACGAGATAGATCTGCTGGCGTCCGCAGATTCCTGGATTCTTCCCTTTGTTATTTAGATACTGTTTTATTTCATCCAAAACATAGATACATTTCTTTCAACCCAATTATTTGTACTATTCTTTAGTAGTTCGTGAATTGTGACACCAGACCCTGGGTAGTTATATAGTTAGTATTAGTTCGTGGTTCGTTTCATCTTATCGAATATTATTCTTGATTCATCTATTGGATAGTATTATATTTTGAATTATCTTAAACTGCTTACTTATATTCAATTAAATTGTTTTAAGAAAAAGGTTAGCTAAATTCTAACATTGGCTTGCCTAGAAAGTATGATGTTAGGTGCCATCACGATCCCGAGGGTTGGAAATTTGGGCCGTGACAAGTTGGTATCAGAGCACTATGTTTCCTAGGTCTCACAATTCACGAACAAGCTTAGTAGAGTCTGAAGGATCAGTACGGAGACGCCTGTACTTATCTCTCAGAGGCTATAAAGTTAGGAACAATTTCACTTCTATTGTACTCTATCGTGCAAATTTATTCTATCATTGATGATTGAACTCGTCTATTCTTGTTCTCTCCCAAATCTCAACAACACGCAAGGCGTCTACAATCGGAAAATAAATGGAGCTCCAATGACAGCTACAATTAGGGGAAGAGCCAGAGGCAAAGCTCAGTCCAGAGCTCGAACATCAGCATCTATTGTAAAGCCTCAAATGGGTCTAGACGCGGAGGTTCTAGCCCAGTCGGTACATGTTGGACTATTTTAGATTCCAGAAGGATTTATAGCTACTCAAGTGTTGCAGGATACACTAGTCCGTTTATTGAGGTTAGACAAGCTTACCGAACTATTTCCACTCCATTTCAGTGGTACATCTTTTGAGGACCCACATGATTTCCTTGACTGCTGCTACGAAGTATTGCAGAACATGGGAATAAGTTGAAAGCAACGAGGTTGATTTATATGAGTTGTGAAGTTTAACATTGTGGATTATCAGACATTGTAACCTATGACTTCGTGCCAAGTGGGGAAGTCCACTATCAAGGAATAGATTGCGGGGTCATGAGTTATATCGATTTTGGCCTGGAATGTATAAGGCCTGAGATTTTGCAAGAGATAAAGCTGGGACTTGCGAAGGCCTACTCAGTGTGGAAGTAACGGTTGAGGATTTTGGGGTGCTCAAGAGGGAGTACAGTGGTTGACGAGCTTCTAGACTATATGGTTCGTGCTAATATTTATCTGTATAGAGCTCTACTTATGGGATCATTGTGCATCAATAGGGATAAGAGTTACCCCAAAGAATAACGAAGAGTATATGAATAAATGGGGTAGCTAAGCAGTGTTGAGTCAACATAGTAAAAGAAGAAATTGGTCGCCGGTGTTTTTGGCAAGCCTACAAAGAGGACGACCAGCCATTGCAACATCAACTACTTGACTCGGTTCTCATAAATGCTTTTGAAAGATTTTGTTCCTCGGATTCTCCATAATGCGTGGAGCATAGGGTTTGAACGGTTGCGTCAAGTGACCATGACGGTGTTAGAATATGCCATCAGGTTCGATAAGGTAGCCCGCCATACTCCTACTTCGGTTCATATAGCCAGAGAGAAAGTTCACAGACTCATTAAAGGACTCAAATATGATTGTAAAATTTTTGTACGACTCAGGGCAGGTTGATACTTCATTTCGGCTAGTGGTAGAAATTGTCCTAGACTTGGGAAAGTCAAATTTCATCAGAGCACTCAAGCTACGTGCCTCATTGCATTTACAACTCAACTTACATGACTAGCTAGGGGAAGAGGGGTCGGAATGTCGAAGGTGGAGGTCAGACTCCTAGAGGTAGAGACCCAGCATGTTGATATATTTTCCATGGTATGGTTGGGGTCGCTACACCAGATGGTGTCATTGCAAGTACAATTTCTAGTTTTTATAAAATGATAGTTTCCTTAACTTGATTCGTTTATGAGTATCTAAGAAAGTCCTCCTAATATGATCCACTCATGGTTGAGCTTCGTAACTCTAAAATCTACTTATGTGAATACTCGTATTGGGAGATTCTATGGAGATAGCTATGTCCATCATTACGTGTTGTAGTTTTGTTTAACAAAAAAATATTTAAAAGAAGAAAATGGAATGTATCGATTGGCAAGATGTGCATATTACTTGTGATTAAGAACTGAGGGTGAGATCCTCGCATTTTAATATGATTTTGTATGTTTAAATCGGGCTACGAGCCGCGGTGGAAGTTATATAAGGACGAGATCCTTGTGATAAAATTTCTTGTATTTAAATTCTCCCTTGTGAAATTAAAATTTTACTATAGTACTAATAGGGAGTCATGCATGTTAGGTTTATTGAAAACTTTTGTATAAAAATTTATCTGTGCATAATTTGCCAAATCCGTGATATGATTATTGAGCTTTAACCTACAAGGTAGGTGCCGCCCATGTGGCGTTAAATGAGACATGTTAATTCGGGTAGATAATTATGAGGTCCCCATGCATCGCATCTCGTTAGCAGTAATGTGAAGGTTTGAAAGGAGATTATTATTAACGTGAAGTTATTTGATGATTCTGTAATTGATTATGAACAACTATTAAGATCGTGTTGAACCAAAAGGGTGTTCCACTCAAATGGTCGGTCGAGTGTGGGTTGAACTTTGCGAAGCTCAAGATTGTTTTAGCTACGGCGCCATGGTTGGTGTCGCCCACGGGTTGAGGATTGTGCACGGTGTATTGTGGTGCATCTCGTATTGGATTAGGTGCAGTATTAATGCATGATGGCAGAGTGATTGCATATGCATCTCGGAAATTGAAAGTCCATGATAAGAAGTATCATGTTCATGACTGAGTTGGCAGCCATTGTTCATGCATTAAAGATTTGGAGGCACTATCTCTATGGTGTGACGTGTGAGGTTTTTACGGATCATCGCAGACTTCAGTACTTGTTCAAGCAAAAGGATCTTAATTTGAGGAAGAGGAGATGATTAGAGTTATTAAAAGATTATGACATCACTATATGGTATCATTTAGGGAAGGCCAATGTAGTGGCCGATGCATTGAGTAGGAAGGCGGTGAGTATGGGAAGCCTTGCATTCATTCCAGTCGGTGAAAGACCGTTAGCTTCAGATGTTTAGACTTTGGCTAATCAATTCGTTAGGTTGGATATTTCTCCCATAAGTGTGTTAGCTTGTACAGTCGCTCTGTCTTCTTTATTTGAGCGTATCAGAGATCGGCAGGATGATGACCCGCATTTGATGGTCCTTAGGGACAAAGTGCGGCACGGTAGTTCCAAGCAGGTTATAGTTAGAGATGACGGTGTTTTGAGGATGCAGGGTTGTATATGTGTACCTAATGTTGATGGCCTTCTTGAATTGATCCTTGAGGAGGCTCACAGTTCTAAGTATTCCATTCACCCGGGTGCAGCCAAAATGTACCAAGACTTGCGGCAACATTATTGGTGGAGAAGGATAAAAAAGGACATTGTGTCTTATGTGGCTCGTTGTTTAAATTGCCAACATGTGAAATACGAGCATCAGCGACCCGGTGGTTTGCTTCAGCAGATAGATATTCCTAAGTGAAAGTGGGAGCGTATCACTATGGACTTCGTTGTTGGACTCCCACGGACTCAGAGGAAGTTCGACACGGTTTGGGTTATTGTGGATAGGCTGACTAAATCAGCACATTTCATTCCAGTGGAAAGTACCTATACTTCAGAACGGTTGGCAGAGATATATATATTCGAGATATTGTTCACCTTCACGGTGTACCCGTGTCTATCATTTCTGATCGAGGTACGCAGTTTACCTCGCACTTTTGGAGGGCAGTTCAGCGTGAGCTGGGTACACGGGTTGAGTTGAGCACATCATTCCATCCTCAGACGGACGGGCGGTCCGAGCGTACTATTCAGATCTTGGAGGATATTCTCCGCACTTATGTTATTGACTTCAGAGGTTCTTGGGATCAATTCTTGCCGTTAGCAGAGTTTGCCTACAATAATAGCTATCAGTCGAGCATTCAGATGGCTCCCTATGAGGCATTAAATTGTAGACGGTGCATATCGCCAGTTGGATGGGTTGAGCCGGGAGAGGCTCGGTTATTGGGTATAGACTTAGTTCAAGAGGCCTTGGACAAAGTCAAGATTATAAGGGATCGACTTCGTACAGCTCAGTCCAGGCAAAATAGTTATGCCGAACGTAAAGTTCGTGATATGGCATTCATGGTTGGAGAGAGTGTTACTTGTTCCTTAGTCACATTGTGGTACATATGGTTGAGCTGGTTGTCAGTGTTACATTATACATTTCGGTTGGTTTCACTATGTAGTGATAATTGGTGAAGTTTCTGAATAGTACTGTTTCCTGTTTATGATAATTGAGATTCAAGTATTGTGAAAGGCTTGGAATCTGATTTGTGAAACTTTATTATAAATAAAGAGAAGAAATGTGATTTGTCTGGTGGGAGCGGGTTGCACGCCGCAACAAGGAGTAATAAGGGTGGACAGGTGGGATCGGGTTGCACGCCGCAACAAGAGAACTAAGGGTGATATATACATAGAGAGGAGCAATAAGGGTGGACATGTGGGAGCGGGTTGCACGCCGCAACAAGGAGCAATAAGGGAGAATATTCATGTTTTACTGTTTATAAAATAAAGGTTGGGACACTCATTGTTTTATTGTCATTATTTCACATTCTGCTCTTACTATTATTGAAAGTGAAACTTATTCTATTTACAATTGTTGAGACATAAATATTGTGAAAGGCTTTGACTTAAATTGTGAAAATCGTTTTTATAAATAAAGAGATGTGGTTGTCTGGTGGGTGCGGGTTGCACGCCGCAACAAGGAGAGATAAGGGTGGACAAGTGGGATCGGGTTGCATGCCGCAACAGGAGAAATGAGGGTGATATATATAGGGAGGAGCAATAAGGGTGGACAGGTGGGAGCGGGTTGTGCGCCGCAACAAAGAGCAATAAGGGAGGACATTTATGTTTCACTTATTTTTTAAAACACAAGGATTTGAAAACTGATAACTAGGTATTACACTTTATTTTACACTCCTTCTTGCTTAAGTTTTGGTTAAAGTTGTATACAAAATAGTCCCAACGGCTTACATGGTGTACTTGTTTGCAGGGTTTAGTCAAAAAGGTGACAAATAGTCAAAACCAGCTCAAAAAGGAGTGAAACATGCACAAGTACCAAGAACAAGTCAAAGCATAGTTCAACAAACCAATGCGGTCCGCAATCCATATAGTGCGGTCCGCACTGAGGAGGTTCAGAGAGGTGATTTTGGAAGTTTAAGCATTGCGGCCGCAAAACCATTTTGTGCGGAGCGCGCTAATGAGTTTCAGAAAGATGAAATTTTGGAAGCTGAAGCAGTGCGGCCGCAAAACCATTTTGTGCGGACCGCACTAAGGAGATTCAGAGAACTGGAATTTGAAGGCTTGAGACCAGTGTGGTCCGTACTCCATTTTGCGCGGCCGCAACAGTAGCCACCGCGACCGCGGTGCATTTTATGTGGTCTGCGGTGGCCAAGTTCAGAGAAGCAGATTTCAAAGCCTAGGAGCCTCAACGCGGCCGCACTCCATTTTGTGCGGTCCGCAGTACCCCCGCAGGGGTATTTTTGTCCAGAAAATTTGGCCTAGTATAAATACTTTCTTTTCCCATTTTTAAGTCAGGTTTTGTACTCTGATATTATCAGGAGCTCGTGAAAGATTTTCTTACGCCATTTTGAGTAATTTTAGAAGTGTTCTATCATTGAATCTTCAAATATTAGTTTGTAATTAAATTATATGGGTTATTCTTCATCTATTTCTTTGTTTTCTTCTATTATCATGAGCAGTTAGACCCATTTGCTAGGGTTGTGGCTCAACCCTAGTGTGGGTATCTGATGGGTCCTTTGATTTAAGGCTTAGATGTTTATGGGTAGTTGATATTTGGACTGATTTGTGTTTTTCATGTTAAATTAGTGGTTGCAAACACTAATTGGTGCCTACTTGACTTGGGTTCTTCTTGATAAAGAGAACTTGAGTCTAGGAAAATCATTCCAACAAGGAATTGAGATGTAATCAAGAAATTGATAGTCCCAATTAATGGGTTAAACCTAGAGATAGTAATACCTTACTTGAGTCTATATTGCTTGCACAATTTTGACACCCAATTGGCCTCGAGAGAGACAATTAGGGAAAAGGCACTCGAGCTACCGAGAGGTATAGAGTGGGTAATTCCGTGCATTGGCTATATCACAATACCCAACATAACGTCTGTGCCTTAGGTTTTAGATCCCGTTAAGTATTCACCTAGGAGGTAGTCATAGCCCTAGTCCTTTTATCTATTGAGAAAACTTCCAAAAAGATATTAGTTAGTTAATTCGCAATTTCTATTAGACAAAATCGTAGTTCAAGTATGGAACCAAATTTATGAGAAGTGAAATTGAAAGTACAACACACTACTACATCACTAGGAATGCAACTCCCACATTAGTAACTCCCTGTGGATTTGATCCCGACCCGTTTGGGTAAAAGCTGCATTGACCCCTGCCTTGCTACTATCTAGTGGTATAGGTGGGCGCCGATCACTTTTTGCGGATTCAAATTTCACGACACAAGCTATGGGATTGTTAAAGAAACATAGTCGGGGACCCACAATGACCTAAGCTAAGATTTGAGCAACACAATGGTCCCGGAAAATCACTTGATGATTATCGGTCAATACAAGAGTCTCAAGATCACAACTTTCACCATTCTATACACAACAATTTGTTTTTGACCATATGATCAAAGGCAAATGTGTTAGGCCCAAGTGAAGCTTTGCTTGAGGCACCATTACTCACTAGCTACTATTTACACAAAAAGCAAAAAAAGAAAAACAGACTCAAAACCTTAAGAAGGTTGTCACACCATCCATCTTCGGGAAGAGCGAGCGTCCACACCTGAAAAATTATCCTTTTCGCGTAGGAGTAGGTATATTTGTTTGGGCCAGACCCTACTTGGTATATATACATGGGAAAAGGGTATTTTTAAAAGTTGGATATACTTTTGCCACAGATTCGACCTAAAGAGGCAGAGACACAATAGGAGCAAGGCGGGAAATTCTTCTACGAGTTTTTCCTTCCTCTTCCTATTTTTCATTGTTGGTTATTACTTTTGGCATTGTATTTTTTACATACTATTATGAATAGCTAATTTGTTATCTAGGGTTTCGATGGAACCTTTTGTAGGATAAATTCTTGTTATGTTTTTATATAATTGAGCCGTTGGATTTCTCTACTTGTTCAACTACGTGTTTATTGTTGTTGATTGAATGGCCATCGATTGACTGTGACTATTTATTATGTGTGTTCTTGAGAAAGGATACATATTTAGGTGGTTGTTGAACAACGTCACTCCTAACGTATGTGAGAAATCATCACAGCGGGTTTAAAGGTAGGTTTAGAAAAACAAAGCCTTGACGTGGTCATAATGAGCGGTTAGATAAAGCCAACTAGCGTAGTTCGAGAGAATATGTCTAGTAAATTATTGTAGTTGCTCGAGAGAGAATTACGGCACCTAAAGTGCTCATGATCAATAGAGAATACATAGGCAAAATTGTAGGGAACATAGCGGGAAGGATTCCAACATTTGGGGAAATCATAATTCTAGACCTCCTCTGTCTCAAATTTCATCTTTGTTAGTTTATAATTTTACTGCTTTATAATAGTTGTTAGTTAATTAGCTAGAAATAAATATTATAATCTCTATAATTAGGAAATTATTTGGACTTGTGTTTCTTAGCAATATTGAACAATTATAGCAAAACCTTAGTTCCCTGTGAGATTCGACTTCAGACTTTTAGACCGGATTATATTTGCAACGACCGCTTATCCTTTTTAGGACTAGAGTTGGGCGTGATCAGTCAACACCTTTAATCCCATTCCAAGGTTATGCATAGAGAAAACCTACATTTAATAAGTTGGTTAATTAAGTCAATAAAGCAACAACAAACTCAGTGGAATCTCACAAATGGAGTCTGGGGAGAATATTATATACGCAGACCTTACCCCTACTCTGGGGAGATAGAGATGTTGTTTTTGAAAGACCCTCGGCTCGAGAGAATAAATAAAAATAATCAAATACCAACAACGATAGCCAGAAAAATAATAACGACAATGTAAGAACTAGATATAATAGATAGAGAAAAGCAATAGTATTAACAATAGCAACAAGCAGTGATAAAATTAAGTCAATAAAGCAAAAAATCTTGTTTTAGATTTTGGATTAGCAGTCTCTGCTCACTCTGTATCTCAAATCCTCCCATACGTGTTAATTAGGAATACCAAAAGCTAAATGCTGACATTCGCTAAGCTTTTCAAAACCTAATAACGTTTAACCAGTTGCAGACCCAAGAAAGAAATTGAATAAATGTTTCTTTTCGAATAATTGAAACTTTTACATATATAAAATAAAGTTTCAATCCAACGTAGCATCAAAATAGACTAAGTCATGATTTCTCATAGTCTCCCTCTAATTCATCCACAAAATGTACTTATAAAAGATAAATAGTAAACTAAATGAAAAGGTAAACATG
This sequence comes from Nicotiana undulata, assembly GCA_005239495.1. NCBI lineage: Eukaryota > Viridiplantae > Streptophyta > Magnoliopsida > Solanales > Solanaceae > Nicotiana > Nicotiana undulata. Next base: position 228,517 of record ML241867.1, read on the forward strand.
AATAGAAACAATAACTAAAAAAAGAATGAGATCATCGATCAAAACAATGTATATCTTTTTTCATTATCTGCGTATTAAAGTGGCATTGTCAAAATTTTCAATCATGAAAGTTAAAATATAAAATATTAAATATAAAGAAATAACAAAAAGATAAGTGTGTGTATGTATACATATATATGTGCGCGCGGGGCTACATACTATTAAGTATGTGTTTAAATATAGTACTTAGGAATAGTTATTTGTTCAATTTTAATAAGGTTTAAATAGAATATATATTCTTTTATTTGTCCTTTGCTTATATAGTAGATGATTTAGCGTATAAATTTTTAGCTTATACACGAAAGATTAAGTCGTTGGCTCTTGTTAAGTTAGTATAAAATTTTAGTTCACAATCTAAGATGAAAATTGGACATGCCTTCAGAGTGATTGTAGCATAAGATTATATGTAATCATGCTGATTATGCGAATGATATAATTTCGATTTCTTGTGATAGTACATATTCTATATATTGAACAAACCAAGTAGAATAAATATTTTATACTACCATAATAAAATGGTTTCTTGTGTATTATTTATTATTTTGATTTATTAAAAGGCGAGATTCTTTTGTATGCTAATATGCCTAATAAATCAAATGATAGAATACACATTGGCAAAGTAATAGTTGGTTTGAGAGAATTCGTACCTCAGTTTAGATTGATGATATATCTTTTTGAAAGCTTATAAGTTTTCATGTATAAATCATGTAGTTAAATTTTGTAGCAGTTATATAACTAAGTTATGTGAAAGTCTAAAAAAAATAATTAATAAATTAAATTATTAGTAATTTAATATATTTAATTATTATCTAAATCTTAACAATGAGAGTTACATAAGATTTAATGGAAGAATATTGATATTAAATTGAAGAGTACAATTATGATTTTTTTGTGAAATTATTCATAATATATTATGGTAAGATTTGTTTCAATATTTCGAATTACGTCCATAACAGGAAGCCTCATTGATTAAATTGTATGATCTTTGTTGTGCCTGAATAATTAGGAATTAAATGGAGTCTAGCTTCTCAGTGGAGAAGAAAGAACTAGGAGATTTGTGTCACGACCCGGAATCCCCACCCTCCGGACCGTGATGGCACCTAATATTTCACTTGCTAGGCAAACCAACGTTAGAATAGTTTTTAACCATTTTTAACAAATCAAATTAACTTATATCATTTAAACTGAAAAAGCTGAAATAGAACTGAAATAAAGTGAGAAAAATCATAATAACCTCATATTAAGATACAATCTAAGAACTGGTGTCACAAGTGTACGAGCGACTAGAATAATATAGAAAATGGTCTGAACGAAAGTTAAACCGTCTGAAATGAAATGAACAATTAGGATAAGGTAGAAAGGACTTCGGGGCTACGAACGTCGAGTAGCTATACCTCAAGTCTCCAATCTGGCAATCAATCCGAGCAATCTGCTGACCGCTGCTAGGGCCGACTCCAAAATCTGTACAAGAAATGCAGAGTGTAGTATGAGTATAACCGATCCCATATACTATATAAATGTTGAGCCTAATCTCGATGAAGTAGTGACGAGATTAAGGATGACCACTTACAATAATAATAATAATAATAATAATAATAATAATAATAATAATAATAATAATAATAATAAGAATAAGAATAAGAATAAGAATAAGAATAAGAAAGAAATAAAGGAAAAATAAGGCAGTTAACTTATGAAAGTAAACTCAACCCTCGAAATCAGTAAAATCATATATATCAGTCCTCAGTATCTCGTACGAAAACAGTGAAAGCTAACACAATGCACAATGAATACAAAGCACACAATCCGTTGCGGCGCGCAATCCGATCCCACCGTACAAATACAATCCTCCCTTATTTTACCATATCAATATTAAGAATAACATGTAAAATCTGTTGCGGCGTGTAACCCGATCCCACCATATAACCATAATCAATATCATAATCCTTCCTTATTTAACCATATGAAATCACATATAAAATATGTTGCGGCATGCAACCCGATCTCACTGTATATGTCACGCCCCGAACCTGGGCCTAGACGTAACACGACACCCGATTCCTGACTACATGTGACCGAACGGACCAACTGGCTGGCTGAATCAACATGTGATATCATAACATACTAAATGCGGAAGATAAACTAACACATGTTGGTATATGAAAGTCTGGATGATCTAAATCAAAGTGTGGAAAAACTAATACAATTCTGAAACATATTTATATCTAACATAACTTAATATGAAAAGCCTGCGACTCTGTCTAACTGTTAATCTAGTCTATGAAGCCTCTAATGAAGTGATGAAAACACTGACTGTCTGAAAATATTGAAGACTGTAAGGTAATGATAATTCCTCGAAAGAACTGGGGATCATCAAATAGCCGGTACGAGAATCCTAGTGCTCTGAATCATCAACTTGTAAATCATTACCTGCATCGTGAGATGCAGGCCCCGGGAAAAAGGGACGTCAGTACATTTGAATTGCACCGGTATGTAAAGCAACTGAAAGAAAGATTATAAATGACGAAACTGAAACTAAGCTGATAACTGATAATTGATAATTGATAACTGAAATGATAACCGATAAATGAAATGATAACTAATAACTGATAACTGAACTGATAGTTGATAACTGATAACTGGTAACTGAAATGATAACTGATAAATGAACTGAACAAAAGAAGTAAGGATATGAATACTCCCTCTTCTGAATGATGACCAACTTATTTACCTATATATATATATATATATATATATATATATATATATATATATATATATGTATATGTGTGTGTGTGTGTGTGTGTGTGTGCACGCGCGCGCACAAACTGCGGCCTCGGGCCCAAGTATACGTATACATAACTGCGACCTCATGTCCAAAAATGCATAAAGCATAAACTGCGGCCTCAAACTCAAAGATGCATAAAGCATAAACTGCGGCCTCAGGCCCAAAGATGCCTAAAGCATATAAACTGCGACCTCAGGCCCAAATACAGGTGTTCAACATCCAGGAACTGAGAATCATACTGAAATACATGATGTTGAAATACTGAACCATACTGAGTTACATGATACTTGAATGCTGAATAGAGCTAGACTGAGACATGTATTCATGAATAGATTATGAAAATTAAAACTTCAACTGTTTATGACATGCTGAGTAATCTAGACTGAGACTCATGGGCTTCAAACCCAAGTCTATATTGATTACGCACTGATTTCACAACGTTCAGAATGAAATTCATGAACGAGTTACGAAGCTAGAGAATAGAAGTTCTGCAACTATTCAAGAAACTAGGCTTAACTATATCTCTAAGGCAATTGGTAACGTGGTAAAAGAAATATAGTGTAGGGAGAATCATTAACATTCCCAAACATAGAGAGTTAGCCTCACATACCTTAACTTCCTGCTCTTGAGCGTAATACAACGTTTGCCAACTCTTTCAACTTTAATCTATATCAATACAAGTCAAAGGGATTCCACATTAGCAATAATACTCATGTTTTGGTCCCTTTGGCATTTTATCAAACACTTGGTGAGTATATAAAGCTTCATAACCCTCATTAATGGTGTTTTTACAAACAATAACCCATTCTCTTGCTTCTAGATAAATTCTAAAGTCTCAAATGGTTATAACCAACATTATTCTTTATCACTCATAAGGTAAACAACACCCTTAACCGATAATCAACAATCAACACACCAAACCTATAACCGTTCATGCTTTTCTATCAAACTCATCAACTCATATCTCATGAACTAGGGTCTATAATCATTAAACCAATGCTAGAATCAATTAGAGGGTCAAGACATTACCTCTTTGAAGTTCAACCCCTTTGAGTTCGAGTTCTAGAGTTCCTTCTCTCAACAATGTTGTTCCAACCGAATATCTAATGATATGGTGGGTTTACCCATGTTAATAAGGTGTTGGGGAATTGAAATAAATTTAGAATCACTCGTCACCTCGCATATACGCTGCTACACTGTAATTCCTGTAATTCACATAACACATAGCTCAAGAGTTTCTAATTCCCTCACACCAAGGTTTGACCCAACACATACCTCGCTCCGCAAGCAAATTAAAGCTCAACCGAGGCCTTGCCTCTTAAATATGCCTCCAAACCAATCAAATCTAACAAAAAGCGACTCAATAACATCAAATAATGCTAGAGAAATCAATCACAAGACATAAAGTTAAGATCTTTACACTTTTCCTAAAAAGTCAACCCCGAACTTGCTTGGTCAAAACTCGAGATTCAGACCAAAACCCAATTACCCATTCCCCCAAACCCGATTATGTGATTCGGTTCCGACCTCAATTTGAGGTCTAAATCTCAATTTTACAACCCCCCCCCCCCAATTCTTCCCAAATTCCTAATTTTCTATCATGAAAGAACATAGATTAAGATTAAAAATTAATGGGTGTTGATGGATATGGAAGAAATCAAGTTAAAGTATACCAACCTATGAAAGGGTGATAAAATTTCTCTTTAAACTCGCCTCTAGGCCGAGTTCAAATGAGAAGATGGTGAAAAATGGGTGAAACCCATGTTTGGGATATTTTAAAGTCTGGGCGTCAGGTGTTCATCGCGTTTGCGAGACACTTGACGCGATCGCAAAGGAGCAGCAACCAAAGACCTACAGGTTCGCGAGCCTTGGCTCATGTTCTCGTAGAGCAAACCCCAGATCCCCCTCCCAGGCTCCTTACTCTTCGCGTTCACATAGCTGGTCGCATTCACGAAGGGTAATCTGCTTCGCTTTTGCGTACCTAGCCTCGCGTTCGTATAGAGAAAAACCTCCCCTAGCCTAGTTTACTCTTCGCTACCGAGGGAACATCTTCATGATCGCGTAGAAGAACACACCAGGTACATCAGAATCCCAAAACCAGAAATTTTTCTAAGTTCAAAATCATTCGCAGCCTATCCAAAACTCACTCGAGCCCCTCGGGCTCCTGACCAAACATGCACACAACTCGATCGGCTGTCCTACACGGACTCCTACGTGGCTGCCTCGATTGGCTGACCTCTACACTGCTCTAGAACTGAAAGATAACTCTTAGAACTCAACTGCTGAACTTGCTGGGTTAGAATAGCCACCAGCTCCTCCTCATAAGTCAAAATCCTTGTCCAGTTGGACTAAGCTTACATATAACACATGGGGAGGATCACCGTGATACTTCTGGAGCATGGACACATGGAACATTGGATGGTCTGCTGATAAACTAGGTGGTAATACAAGCCTGTAAGCCACCTCAACCACTCTATCAAGAATCTCATAGGGTCCGATATACCTAGGGATCAACATACTCTTCTTTTCGAACCTCATTACACCATTCATGGGTGAAACCTGGAGCACTACCCTCTCCTCAACCATGAATGCAACATCACAAACTCTACGATTGGCATAACTCTTCTTTCTAGAATGAGCGGTGCGAAGTAAATCTTGAACAATCTTGACCTTATCCAAGGCATCCAGAACCAAATATGTACCCAACAACTAAACCTCCTCAGGCTCGCACCATCCAACTGGCGAACAAAATTGCCTCCCATATAACGTCTCATAGGGAGCTATCTGAATGCTCGACTAGTAGCTGTTGTTGTAGGCAAACTCCGTAAGCAGCTAGAACTAATCCCAAGAACCCCCAAAATACATAACGCAAACGCGAAGCATATCCTCCAACATCTGAATAGTGCACTCGGATTGTCCGTTCGTCTGGGGGTGAAATGTTGTACTCAACTCGTGTGCCCAACTCACGTTGTACGACCCTCTGGAAGTGCGAGGTGAACTACGTACCTCGATCATAAATGATAGACATGGGCACACCATGAAGATGGAAGATCTCGCGGATGTAGATCTCAGCTAACCGCTATAAAGAATAGGTAACTACCACTCGAATGAAATGTGCCGACTTGGTCAACCTGCCCACAATGACCCATACCGCGTCGAACTTCTTCTGAGTTCGTGGAAGTCCAACAACAAAATCCACAGTGATACGCTCCCACTTCCACTCAAGAATCTCTAGCCTCTAAAGCAAACCACCAGGCTTCTAATGCTCGTACCTTACTTGCTGACAATTTAGACACCGAGTTATATCGTGTAGTGTGGGACATGGCAGCTTGCACAAAAATTCCATGCTACATTACTAGCATTCCCCAAAACAATGACATAGTCGTTTGTTGTTGAAAACTAAAAACATGAACTCGTGTTCGGCATCATATATTCTTTTGATGTTTGCACGACTTGGTTTATGTATGTGGTCAACTATAGGATAGGTGAATTGGTACACGTCACATGGTTGCTTATGTCGCTAGCATATGTCATGGTCTATGTCACTGGCCTATACCATTGAGCTCGACCTATGCCGTTGTCCTTTGTCTTCGAGCGTGAACTATGAATGCAACTATATCCTCTTTGTCCTCCTCCACCAATAATGTTGCCACAAGTCCTGATACATCTTAGTGGCACCTGGATGAATAGAATTCCAGGAACTGTGGGCCTCCTCAAGAATCAACTCACGAAGCATATCCACATTGGGCACACAAATACGACCCTGCATCCTCAAAAACCCATTATCTCCAAAAGTAACCTTCTTGGCACTGACGTGTTGTGTCGTGTCCTTAAGGATAAGCAAATGCATATCATCATACCGACTCTCTCTGATGTGCTCATACAAGGAACACTGAGAGACTATGCAAGCTAGAACACGATTGGGCTCCAAAATATCTAACCTCATGAACTAGTTGGCGAAAGCCTGAACATCTAATGCAAGCGGCCTCTCACAAACTGGAATGTACGCAAGGCTTCCCATGCTTATAGCCATTCTACTCAAAGAATTGGCCACCATATTGGCCTTCCTGTAATGATACAAAATGGTTATATCATACTGTTTCACCATCTTCAACCACCTTCTCTTCCTCAAGTTGAGATCTTTTTTCTTGAACAAATACTGTAGACTCTGATGATCCGTGAATACCTCACACGACACGCCATAAATATAGTGCCTCCAAATATTAAGCGCATAAACAATGGTTGCTAACTCTAAGTCATTAACATGATAATTCTTCTCATGAACCTTTAATTGTCGCGACGCATATGGAATAACCCTGTCATCCTGTATCAATACTGCACCGAGCCCAATACGAGATGCATCACAATACGCCGTGTAAGATCCTAAACTTGTGGGCAACACCAACACTGGTGTCGTAGTCAAAGAAGTCTTGAGCTTCTGAAAGCTCAACTCACACTCATCCGACCATCTGAATGGGGCACTCTTCTGGGTCAATCTAGTCAATAGGGATGCTATGGACGAAAACCTCTCTACGAACCGACGATAGTAGCCTGCCAAACCTAGGAAATTCGAATTCTGTAGCTGAAGTAGGTCTAGGCTAGTTCTGAATTGCCTCAATCTTCTTAGGATCCACCTTTACGCCTTCTACTAATACGACATGCCCCAAAAAGGCGAATGAGTCTAACCAAAACTCACAATTTGAAAACTTGGCATATAACTGGCTATCTCTTAGAGTCTAAAGTACAATCCGTAGATGTTGCTCATGCTCCTCTCGACTATGGGAGTAGATCAAGATATCATCCATGAATACAATCACAAAAGAATCCAAATAGGGCTTGAACACCCGATTCATCAAATCCATGAATGTTGTTGGGGAATTTTTCAACTCAAATGACATCACTAGGAACTCATAATGCCCATACCGAGTCCGAAAAGTCATCTTAGGGACATCGGATGCCCCGATCTTCAACTGATGGTAGCCATACCTCAAATCAATCTTCGAAAACACCTTGACACCATGAAGTTCATCAAATAAGTTATTAATCCTAGGCAACAGATACTTGTTATTGATAGTGACCTTGTTCAACAGCCGATAGTCTATACACATCCTCATCGGTACCTCTTTCTTCTTTATGAACAATACATGCGAACAACACGGGTGCACCCTAGGGCGAGACACTAGGTCTAATGAATCCCCTGTAAAGCAAATATTGCAATTGATCCTCCATTTCCTTCAACTCCGGCGGGGCCATACGGTATGGTGGAATAGAAATAGGCTGAGTGCCCGGAGCCAAATCAATACAGAAGTCAATATCTCTATCGGGTAGCATCCTCGGTAGATCTACAGGAAACACCTCTGGAAACTCATGCACAAATGGTACATAATCCATGGAAGGAACCACAACACTAGAATCACGGACATAGGCCAAATAAGCTAGAAATCCCTTCTCGACAATGCGTCAAGCCTTCACATAGGAAATAGCCTTGCTGGTAGAATGGCCAGGAGTCCCTCTCCACTCTAATCGAGGCAACCCCGACTTGGCTAAGGTTAGCATGATAAGGTGACAATCAATCCATACCCAAGATAACATCGAAGTCTACCATATCAAGAAGTAGGAGATCTACGCGAGTCTCAAGACCCTCAATAGTAATCACACACGAGCGATAGACACGATCTATAATAATAGAATCTTCCACAGGCATGGACACATACACAGGCGCACTCAAAGAATCACGAGGCATAACGTGATATGAAGTAAAATAGGATGACACGTAGGAATAAGTAGAGCCCGAATAAAATAGAACTTAAGTATCTCTATGGCAAATTGGAACAATACATGCGATAACGACATCAGATGACTCGGCCTCAAGACTATCTGGGAAAGCATAACATCGGGGATAGGCTCCACCACTCTGAACTATGTCTCCAAGACGGCCTCTAGCTGGCTGGCCTCCACCTCCAACGGCCTGACCTCCACCTCTAACGACCTAGCATGCACCTCTGGCTGCCTGACCCCTGCCTCTAGGTGGCTGAGCGGTCGGTGGAGCAAGTGGCGCCGGGACTATGGCACAAGAACTCTGATGTGGCATGCCTCCCAACAATCTCAGACAAAACCTCATAATATGACCGGTACCTCGACATTCAAAACATCCATTCTATTGCGATGGTTGTGGAAGCTAAAGCTGACCAGAACGGGATGGATAACCACAGTGATAGCTCTGAATCAGAGGTGAACTAATAGGAATTGATGGTGCACTGTAGGCTGGCTGCCTAGAATGTGGCACATAAGGGCCACGACTTCCTGAAGCACTACGAGATGCCTGAAGCGCTGATTGAAATGGCCTAGGAGGATGGCCTCTACCAAAAGTACCCCTACCTCCAGATGAGGCACCGATGCAACTACCAGAATGATGAGGCCTCTTATCAGACACTGACCCCGTCTCCTGAGCATGAACTATCACGATCAGTCTAGCAATATCTACGATCGTCTAGAAAGAAGTATCACTTCCAGTCTCCTTGGCCATCTGTAGCCTGATAGTGAATGTGAGCCCATCAATAAATCTCATGTCTCTCTCCCTCTCAGTAGGAAGCAAGATAGTGTCACGAAGAGCTAGGTCCAAAAATTGAGTCTCATATTGGGTAACAGTCATGCTACCCAGCTGAAGACGCTCAAACCGCATGTGGTACTCCTCTCAGATGACAGGAATGAACTTCTCTAGAAATAGTTGTGAGTAATGATCCTAGATAAGTGCAGGCGATCCAGCTGGTCTAGTCAACATATCTCTCCACAATCTCTTCACGGAACCAGTCATCTGAAATACTGCAGAATCGACCCCATTGGTCTCAATTATACCCATGTTCCACAGCACCTCATGGAAGCCGTCTAGATAATCTTGCAGGACCTCAGAAGGTGCACCACTGAAATGAATAGGAAAGAGCTTGGTAAGCTTTTCCAACCTCAACAAGGCCTTAGAAGACATAACAGGCCTATCACCGGCATGTGCTGCAACAACCGACTGAATAACCCTAACTGGCGTGGCTGCTGGAGTGTGATACTAGGGAGCCACCTGCTCCAAGGTATGAGTAGCGGGAGTTTGTGCTCCTCCCCCAACCCGAGAAGCGGCTAGTGCAACTAGAAATCTACCGGTCTGGGCCACACTCTCCATAAGGCCCACGAAACAGACTAGAGCTTCCTGAAGCACTAGAGTGGCTATGAACCCCTCAGGGACCTAAGCTGGTCCGACGGGAACAGTCTGAGCTGGAACCTCCTCCTCAAAATCTACCTGAGGCTCCACTGTGCAACCTGATCATATAATCAGAATTAATATCATAATCCTCCTTTATTTCACCATGTCAAATCACATATAAAATTCGTTGCGGCGTGCAACCCGATCCCATTGTATCCTCCCGTATTCCACACGTTGTGGTGTGAAACTCGATCCATAAACAAAAATCAATAAAAGTAATCAATCCAACAACTTCATTCACAAGAATCTCTAAGTATAAAGAATATGAAATCAAAGCCGTAGAGGAACCTCATACCAAATCAAGGAATGATACAAATTAATACAAAACATCAAGACAAGTCAAACATATGACAATTAAAGATTACACGTAACACAATTAAGGCAAGTAACAACTAATCATGGAGGCATGGAAGAAACGAATATATTAATATGAGAGAAATAAGTGACAAGTAGCAAGTTAAGGCATAGGAAACAATTAAAGCATGTAACCGTTAAGACATGAAATACGGGAAATCATGGAAACAAGTAATTTGACGGCGTATATACCCTCGTCACTTCGCATATACATCGTTGCACATGTTATTCATATAGCATATAGCTCAAGGATTCCTGATTCCCTCAAACCAAGGTTTGACCCAACACTTAACTCGCTCTGCAAGCAAATCAAAGCTCAATCGGGGCCTTGCCTCTAAAATCCTCCTCCAAACCAATTGAATCTAACCAAAAGCGACTCAATAACATCAAATAATGCTAGGGAAATCAATTACAAGACATAAAATTAAGATCTTTACACTTTTCCCAAAGAATCAACAAAAGTCAACCCCGAGTCCGCTTGGTCAAAACCCGAGATTATGATCAAAATCCAATTACCCATTCACCCCCAACCCGATTTTGTGATTTGTTTCCAACCTCAATTTGAGGTCTAAATCTTAATTTTACAAAAAAAAAACCAAGTTCTTCCCAAATCCCTAATTTTCTACCATGAAAGAACATAGATTAAGGTTAGAAATTAGTGGGGGTTGATGGATATGGAAGAAAACAAGTTAAAGTATACTAACCTTTGAAAGGGTGATACAATTTATCTTCAAACTCACCTCTAGGATGAGTTCTAATGAGAAGATGGTGAAAAATGGGTGAAATCCCATGTCTGGGATATTTTAAAGTCTGGGTGTCAGGTATTCATCGCGTTCGTGAGACACCTGATGCGATCGCAAAGCAGCAACAGCCAAAGACATACACGTTCATGAGGGATGCACGCATTTGCGATGGTCTATTTCCCTTGGCCATTGCGTTCGCGAGCCTTGACTCACGTTCGCGTAGAGCAAACCCTATATCCCCTTCCCAAGCCCTTTACTCTTCGCGTTCGCGTAGCTAGTCGTGTTCGTGAAGGGTGATCCATTCTTAGCTTCACGTTCACGTACCGAGCCTCGTGTTCGCGTCGAGAAAAACCTCCCCCATCCCAGTTTACTCTTCGCGATTGAGGGAGCATCTTCACGATCGTGGAGAAGAACACACCTGGTATAGCACGCTCCCTAAAACTAGAAATTTTTCTAAGTTCAAAATCATTCGTAGCCTATCTGAAACTCACTCGATCCCCTCGGGCTCTTGACTAGACAAGTAATAACATAATACGAACTTTCTCGCGCGATCAAAACATCAAAATAAGACCTAGAACAACGAATCAGACACATAAACAAAGGAAATTCTCAAAGAAACTTAAGAACTTTGATTTGAATCACGTCAAATCAACTCCGTTTTGCACCAAATTTTGCAGACAAGTTACAAATACTGAAATGAACCTATACCAAGTTCCGAAACCAAAACCCGAACCCGGTAGCAACAAAGTCAACTTACGGTCAAACTTAGGAATTTTTTAAATCTTTAAACTTTTAGTTTTAAACAAATCACATTAGATCAAGGTAGGGACTTTCGAATCCGATTCCGGGCATACGCCCAAGTCCCAAATTACGATACGGACCCACCGGGACCGTCAAAATACAGATCCGGAAAAATTTCACATTTTCATCAATTTTTCTCATAAAATGTTTTGAATAAAACACACGGACTGCGCCCGCAAATTGTAGAGTTTAAGAGAGAATGAAGTTCTGCTTATATTGAATAATCCAGCGTCAATATATACACAACTTGTGTCTTGGTAACTAAGAAAGCTATCTTAGAAAATAAGGCAACCACTACTATAGTCTCCTAAACATATACAACTTCCTAAATTAAACACAAAATAATATTACACCATATTTACAACTATGTTATATCTCCCAATACTCCCCCTCAAGTTGGAGGATGAAGATCGCGAATCCCCAACTCGCGAAGTAGGTACAAAAATTGTTGTTTCCCGAATGCTTTAGTAAATATGTCTGCTAGTTGTTTAGAGGTGCGCACATGAGATGCAACAACGTTACCAGCTGTTATTTCATCACGTACGAAGTGACAATCAACCTAAATGTGCTTTGTACGCTCATGGAAAACTGGACTTGCAGATATATGTAAAGCAGCTTGACTATCACAATATAAACGAACATGATCCTTATGAAATACACCTAAGGATTGTAACAGAGCCTTGAGCCATTTTAACTCACACACCGTTGTCGCCATAGAACGATATTCTGCTTCGGCTGAGGAGCGAGAGACAATATGTTGTTTCTTTGTTTTCCAAGAGATAGGTGAATTTCCTAGTAGAATAAAATAACCAGTTAAAGAACGTCGTGTCATCGGACAGCTTGCATAATCAGAATCACAATATGCATGTAAGAGCAAATTGCTATCAGCTCGTAAGAAAATTCCCTGACCTGGATTGCCCTTCAAATATCTCTGTACACGCAATGCTTCCTCCCAATGTCTCTCTTTTGGACAATGCATGAACTGAGCTAATATATGAACTGCATAAAACAACTCGGGACGAGTGATGGTCAAATAAATTAGTCGACCCACCAATCGTCTATATTTTTCAGGTTCAGCAAAATCATTACCATTGTCCAATACGAGCTTATGATTATGCTCAATAGGAAAGCTAGCAGGTTTGGCTCCAAGAAGTCCAGTTTCACTCAAAATATCGAGTGCATATTTTCTTTGACAAAGAAACAAACCATTTATACCTCTGGCCACTTCTATCCCCAAAAAATATTTCAATGGCCCAAGATCTTTCATGTGAAAGCAACGATGCAAATATTGTTTGAAGTTAGCAATGGCACCAGAATCGTCTCCGGCAATGATCAGATCGTCGACATAAACAAGAACATGTAATGTTAAACCATTCTTGATATAAGAGAATAAAGAATAATCTGCAAATGATTGCACAAAACCAAATGTCCTTAAGGCAGTAGCAAGTTTAGCAAACCAATTTCTTGGAGCTTGTCGCAATCCATATAAGGATTTGCGAAGGCGACGCACTTTCCCTTGAGTCGGATCTAAAATCCGGGTGGAAGTTTCATATAAACTTCTTCATCTAGATCCCCATGCAAGAATGCATTATGAACATCCATTTGATGCAACTCCCATTTTTTAGCCACAACAACGCTAAGAAAAACTCGTACAGTTACCATTTTTGCCACCGGAGCGAAAGTTTCATTGTAATCAATTCCAGCCACCTGCTTGTTACCAAGAACCACAAGTATAGCTTTAAATCGCTCAATTGTACCATCAGAATTATATTTGATTTTATATACCCACTTGCATCCGATACCGGAGGAAGAAACTCTAATGTCCATGTACCAATCTTTTCCAATGCATCAATTTCTTCTTTCATAGCACGTCGCCAGAGAGGGTCATGCACAACATCATAAAACCTTGTGGGTTCAATAGCTGCAGTAACAACTGCCAGAAAGCTCTTGTGTCTAGAAGAAAAATTATTGCAAGTCACATAGTTAGCTATGGGATACGACGTACCTGAGGACTGTGAATGAGTGGGTGATGAGCTTTGCATTGGGGTATCTATGCACATAGTAGTATGAAACTGTGTTGTGTAACATATATAATCTTTTAATCTGGTGGACACTTTATGTTCCCTATGTCCCCGACCAAGAGCTTCACCCACAGTAGTAATAGTAGTAGGAGGAGTCTCTGTATCCACAATGGTAGAGTTTATGTTCATATTTTCCTCCTGAATGGGACTAGGAGAAGTAGCATCTACCCTCATTTCTTCATTTATGCCAGGCTCAATATCAAAACTCCCCCTTGAGTGTACAGAGGGTGAGTGATCATGTTGCATAATATGATCATTAGTGGGGGAAGCACCAGAGGAATCCAGCGGAGTGGTAGGCTCAGAGTCAAACACTGAACTAACATAGGGGAAGACTTTTTCATCAAAAATAACATCACGAGACACAAAAAAATCTCCAGACTCTAAATCATAGACACACCATCCCTTCTTCCCGAAAGGATATCCAACAAAAATACATTGACGACTCCTAGAGCTAAACTTATCTTTTTCACGGGACCTAACATGAGCAAAGCATAGACATCCAAATACTTTTAGAGGCTTATAAGAAGGTTCTTTTCCAAAAATTAACTCATAAGGAGTCTTTCCATCCAATATGGGAGTAGGAGTACGATTAATAAGATAAACTGTAGTCAAAACACATTCTCCCCAAAATGAGATCGGCAAATTAGCTTGGAAACGGAGTGCACGAGCAACATTCAAAATATGACGATGCTTCCTTTCCACTCGTCCATTTTGCTGGGGTGTATCAACACAAGTTGTTTGATGGACTATTCCTTGCTCCGCACAGAAAGTATGAAGACAAGTGAACTCCTTAGCATTGTCGCTTCTAAGCATTTTCACCCTTTTTTGAAACTGAGTCATAACCATGGAACAAAATTGTTTTATTTTATGTTTAACCTCACTTTTCTAGGCCATTAAGTATACCCACACACCACGAGAAAAATCATCCACAATAGTAAGGAAATATACAGCGCCACAGAAGAAGGAACATGATAAGGGCCCCAGACATCACAATGAAGTAATTCAAATAAATCAGTACTTTTATTCATACTATTGGGAAAAATTTCTCTTCTTTGTTTTTCTCTTAAACAAACATTACATAACTCATCTGTTCTACTATGACTACTAATTCCAGGAAGAAGAGAAACTATCTTATTAGAGGGATGACCAAGCCGACGATGCCATAAATCAAAATTATCCACCTTATGGGTGCTATTTGCTTGTGCTCGTGCCACTGACTTTAAATAATATACCCCATCGCATTATTCACCCACACCAGTCACTGTCCTCAAAGTTCGGTCCCGTATCACACAAAGCATGTCAGCAAATATGACTAAGCAATTATTTTCATTAGCGAGCTTAGACATAGAAATTAAATAGCATTTTAATTGAGGTACATAAAGAATATGATGCAATTTCAGATTATTTTCGAATATAACAGTCCCTACCTTCGAAGCCGTAGTCGTGGAACCGTTTGGAAGTCCTACTAGATATGGTGTCACATCACATAAATCTGTAAATAACTTGGCATCACCACTCATATGGTGAGATGCCCCCGAGTCGACAATCCAACGAATTTGAAAAGCGTTACCTGACAATTTATCATGGTTCTTATTGTGTGAATTAATCATGGATACCAATGCACTCCACTGGTCATTAGATAAGCCCGTCCAAGCATTAACATCTGCCTCTGTTTTACTATTTGACTCAGCTGCTTGTGCAACATTAGCAACTGCTGTAATCCCACGTCTAGTGCCACCACGTCCATAATTACTAAAGTTTCCAGATCGTCCACCACGACCACGTCCCGTAGTCCTTCCTCGTCCTCGTCCTCGTCCTCGTCCTGTGCCCCACCATTCAGGATATCCGATCAATAGGAAACAATCTTTATTTTCATGTCCAAGTTTCCCGCAATTACCACATGTTGGTTTATCCGCATTATTAGATGTTCTGCCATTATAGTTGATGCGAGTATTAGACAAGGACTGCACAGCAAAAGAAACAGAGTCTGCACGCTCCTACTTAGATCGAGCAACGTTCCGATGTCGCTCCTCTTGTATAATCATGGCATAAACTCGATTCAATGTAGGTAGGGGTTCCATGCTTAATATGTTGGAACGTGTAGTCCCAAACACATCATCGTCAAGTCCCATTAAGAACTGATGTACTTTCTCTTTTTCGCGTTCTTGTACCAGTTCCTTTGCTGCCCCACACCTACACCCATCACGTGTACATATCGGATTTTTTGTGTAACCAATAAGTTCTTCCCACATGCTCTTCAATTTACCGTAGTACGCAGCAACGGTCTGTCCTCCTTGTTTACAAGATGCAAGTTCGTTTTTCAACTGGTGTATACTCATGTCATTACCAATTGAGAATCGTTCTCTCAAGTCTTCCCATAGTTCTTTAACAGTTTCCATGTAAGAAATCGTAGAACGAAGTGGTGGATCTATGGTGTTAAAGACCCAAGCAACCAACATCGAATTGACGGCATACCAATCATCGAGTTCAAATCCTTCTTCCTTGGGCTTTGTAATCATTCCATCGATAAAACCCAATTTCTTTTTGGCTCTAAAGGCGTTTCTCACGGCCTTAGCCCATTCGTCATAGTTGTCGCCCTTCAAAACTACATGAGTTATGTATATTCCTGTGTGGTCTGCTGAAAGCATGAAATATGGCGATGTTGAATCATTCATGGGAGTTTTGCTGCTTCCCGATCCACTGCCTCCGTCTCCGTCCTTCTTCTTGTCGTCCCCGGCCATCTCACCCGATTCCTTTTGGGTTATGGCTCTGATACCATGTAGAGTTTAAGAGAGAATGAAGTTCCGTTTCTATTGACTAATCCAGCTTCAATATATACACAACTTGTGTCTTGGTAGCTAAGAAAGCTATCGTAGAAAATAAGGCAACAACTACTATAGTCTCCTAAACATATACAACTTCCTAAAATAAACACAAAATAATATTACACCATATTTACAACTATGCTATATTTCCCAATACAAATCGAGGAAAGCTAAACGAAGCTATTCGAGGTCTCGGAACACAGAAATGAAAGGTAAAACAATAAATGACCTATCGAGTCATCACAATTTGAGGGGGGGGGGGGGGTTTAAGCCAAAAGCTTGTGGTTATATAAAGGATCTTATTCCATTTTAAGGAAGATAGACAATTATTACGTGTTTTTCATGAACCAGATATTATTTTGGTAATACAACAGAAGATCGTGGAACTGTAGGATGATCTCGTCAATAATTTTGCTCATGCTTGGAGGTTGTTTTCGCGGTTGCAATCATGCTTCAAAAGGTATTATTTTAATTTTATGTTTGATTAGAATCTGTTGTAGTATTGTCTATATTATGCTAGTGATCTTAGCTATTTGCTTTTGTTTTTCATGCATGTATTCCGCTAATATATGCATAAAATTTTTGACGTATCTACACAATTTATTTCGCGGCAAATTGGGTGTCACTACTCCGTTGTACAAAATTAGCTTTGCCACTTATGTTGACCCATGAAGCTAACTTCAATTAAGAAGCTGCAATTCTTTTGCTACACGAAATAAAATTCTTACTGAAAAAGTCTCAAACTTTGACAAATCAAAACGTGGAGAATTCATCTTAATACATCAACCAAATACAAAAAAAAAATATACCTAGCAGGAATACTCTCTTTATTTTCTACTACTTCTTTTTAAACTTTTCATTCGATATTCGCCGGATTGAATTCTAATTAGTCTCGAGTATCATGATGATCCATGAGGAGCCGCCAACACGTCACGTTGAGGATATGCTCTGGAATATATATATTTTGTCTTGATTTTCCTTTTCGACCCTCAAACTTTATATATTACCACAATTTCCCCATCATAATTATGGTGTTAAGTTATTTATTGACACCAATTTTTTGCAGTATTAATATAATTTAACTTAAGTTATATCCTTAGTATTTTTCTAATTTTGCGATACAGCGATACAGTATTACCCACTTACATAATCTATATATAAAATTTAGGTTCAACTTAGATGTCGTAAAATCTATGAATAATATTAAAAAATTACAAGATTTACCCCGACACAATAATATTGGAGCACTAAGCCCCCCTGGCCAAAAACTGTAGAGAGCATGAACTCATTTTGTCTCCATTCTCACCAATTATTGGAGAATGGAGTTGTGAATGTCAAGTCCATTTTCATAGAATTAAACATTCTATTCATTGATTGTTTATACTTTCTCTCCTTTTTTATTGTTTTATACGATTCTGTCACTATTGGAAACTATAAGTTTTTGTTTACGATAACCCTTTTTGAAAGATTAAGGTATATACCCGTTCACTTAATTTTTTAAATTATAAATAGACGATAAATATATAATATATATAATTTATATATAATTTATGTATAATTACGTTTAATTAATGTATACTGTGTATATACCGGCTAGAAAAAATAAACATTCAATATAACCGGCTATTTGTATAACATTAATGACGCATAATGCTTATTAAGGCCAAAATATTTACCCGTTATTGTCCATTTGAAAATTAATTACAATTCTTACCTATAAAACACAAACATATTACAGAACCATTCAATTTTCTATTCCCTTTAATTTGTTTTACCCCACGTGAGGGGAAAGTGAAAAATGTAAATCTATTCTCCTTTTTGTTTTATTTTATGACTTGAATCACATTACTTTTGACTATCTTTCTGTCTATGATATGTACTTTGACCGTAGAAACATATATTAATAATTATTAGAAATAAAAATAAAAATGAAATAGAATATTAGTAGTGAGAAAAATGGACAAGAGGAATAAGTTGATCAGAGAAACTCCTAGTTGCCGTGCATACCACAATTTCAAAAGGATTGTCCTGAATTTTTGTTTCAATTATTGTCCACATAGTGACAACTGATATTATTTTAGTTTAATAATTAATTTTTTTTAAAAATAAACTATGCGTACAGTTGTATACCCTGTTGGTATAGCTATATACTATACTGATATCATAAGTTATGTATTAGCAATATTTAATTGGTACACTATTTGATTTTTCTTCCGTAATAGTAGAATAGTACAATATTTTAATTTTTTTAAAATTTCCTTTATGCATGTGTATTATGTAATCATTTTACTTTTTTCTTTGTGTGTTTGTCTTACATAATAGTATTATAATACAATATCTTGAAATACATTCTTATATTAATATGTGGTACGCTATTTTTTTATTTTTCTCTTTATGCATGTTTATTATGTAATAGTAGTATAGTCATATATAATTTTCTGGAATTAATTAGTAGAACTGTATACCCTATTGGTATAATTGTATGTCATATTGGTATCATAATGTAGTTGGAATATTTTTTGGTTGTTTAAGCTGCATTTTAAGTGAATTCTATCCTGAAATTGATTTATATGATCATGTTTTGCTGTGTTGGATTTTCTTGTACCTTTGGACATAGATTTTGTGTATTATGTAATAGTTTTTATAGTTATATGCAGTTGTTGGAAC
The DNA here is from genome assembly GCA_005239495.1 of Nicotiana undulata. Lineage (NCBI taxonomy): Eukaryota > Viridiplantae > Streptophyta > Magnoliopsida > Solanales > Solanaceae > Nicotiana > Nicotiana undulata. Next base: position 248,064 of record ML241867.1, read on the forward strand.
GACCCCGTACATCTATATACCCTATTATAATAGTTATATATAGTATTTGTGTCATATGCTAGTTAAATAATTTTTGATTGTATTAACTGCATTTAATTGGTACAACATTTGATTTTCTTTTAATAATAGTAATATAGTACAATATCTTGAAATACTTTATTACATTAAGATGTGGTACACTATGTTTTTATTTTACTCTTTATGCATGTGTGTTATGTAATAGTAGTATAGTCATACAGTTGCCGGAAATTAACCAACAAAGTTGTATACCATGTTGGTATAGCTATATGCCATATTGGTATCATATGGCATTTTGAACATTTTTTTTGGTTTGCATTTTAAGCGATTATTATTCTGAAATTATTTATATGAACATAATTTGCAGTGCTGGAATTTTTTGTGCCAATGGACATAGATTATGTGTATTATGTAATAGTTTTTATAGTTATAGAAAATTGTTGGAATGACCTACAACTATACCATGTTAGTATATGGAATGAGTAAGTTGCTTTGCGAATATTTAACTTGCAATGCGAGCATGTAATTTTCTCATACTTTTATTGCATTCCTTTTTGGTACAGTAGTATAGTCGCAAATAGTTATAGCAATATTCAAGAGCAATCATATACTTTGCTTGTATACATGTATCCCATATTGGTATCATATGGTACTTGAAGTCTTTTTTGGTACTAATACTTTTATTGCATTTTCCAATATTTCATTATCATTTCTATTCTAACTAGTATATATGGAGATTTGGGGGCCGTAGATTATGTTTTCTTCCTCCATCACTGGTTGTGTTACTGCTAGTGGTAGAGTGTGTACTGATATTTATAACGAATGAGATCACGGTTTGCATGACAATCACGTGTTAATTCTTAGGATCTGATTATGTATTTATGGTGCTCAGCAGCAGTCAGTGTGTTATTCAGTGAATTAGATCAAGTGACAACTAATATTTTTTCAGTTTAATAATTGAATTTTTAAAAAATGAGAGAAAAGATAAAAGGTATATTATACTAGTTATATTTTTTTTAAAAGTGAATAAATATTTACTATATCAATTATTTTATCTTATTGTATAAAAAAAGAATAAGAAAAAAAAGTAAAACAGTAAATGATATTAGATTATGAAGAGAAAAAGAATATAAAAAAATAAGTTAAATGAAATTAGAAAAAAAAAAAACAAGAAGAAAGCGAGAAAAAGAAAAGGAGAAAAGAAAGAAAAAAGGAAAAAAAGAAGAAGCATAAAAATAAAGAAAATGGAGAAAATTTCCCACAAAATTACTGGGTAAAAAATATAATTATTTTGATGGGTAAATAAATAAATAAATAAATAAAAATAAATAATTTTATTTTTGTGGATAAATGTATCATTCTCCTTTCTTTTTAATGGTTAATTACAAAAATATATATATCATTGAGACTAACTCGATGCCAAAAGTTAACCCATAAAAGATTATCCAAGATTATATAAAAATATGAAATTCCTATCCCACAATCGTAGTAGGATAAACTCAACATCACCTCGCCATCTAGGTCTGCCAACTAGAGCACAATGGCATACGCATGATATTTTAGATACGGTGTCATAATTTGAGAAGTGGACTAATGAGCAAATTATTATAATAATAAGTGATATTATTATTATATTTATTCTCAATTTTTTTTAATGTATATCTAATAAATATTTTTGATAAAGTGATGCCCCGTAACACTGCATATAACAAGATGCATGCGCCTTCCCCTGCTAGTGCATGAAAAACATAATATATATTTTAGGTTAGAGCGAACTAAAGCTGACTATGATAATATGAACCTTTAAACTTAATTTAATTTTGAAGCTAACTTATGATGCGAGAATTTCAACAACCAGGTTAGCTTTGGACAAACCGCATACAGCTATCCTAGCCTTCTGTATTACAGTTCATATAAAATTAAATGATTTGACCTATGTGTTCCAAATTTCGTTCTTTTTTTTGGAGATGATAGGGGTAGTAAATATAAGATAGCCAAAGCAGAAAAAATCATTTTTGAAAGTTGTAATTTTCTGCAAGTGCTTGTCTATATAACGACCTGTTTGGCAAATACCTTAAATTCTGGGTAAAGAAAATGCATGCGAACCTGCTATTTGAAAGATTTATGATCCTCTTGTTTTTCTAAGGACAAGACGAATATGTATTAAGAGCCACAAAATATAAATATAACTATATATACAAACAACACAACAATAGCAACCTAGTGAAATTTCATCAGTGGGGTCTGAGAAGGGTAGAGTGTACGCATACCTTACTCCTACCCCAGAGAGATAGAGAGGTTATTTCCGAGAGACCCTCGGCTCAAAAATAATATCAGCACGTGAGAGACAACAAATAAATGGAAAGCAGGAACACAAATATTATGCAAAAATGTGAAACACAACATAATTCATTAGCACAGCTAGACAAAACACTATCATATTCGTTGGTATAAAGAGGGAAACCGGGACTATATATATATATATATATATGGGGACTACTCTTTGTTAGAATTATTTTATGGAATATTTGCTTTTCATCTCCTACGAAAATGTTCACAAGCAGCAAGTGAAAGAAAATCGTTATTAAGATTATGTAAATATAAGGAACAAAGGTGTTTAATGCCACAAAATTTGGTATAATTTTTTCAACCACTTATTTATTACTATAAAAGGTAAGAAGAAGGGGATTTTGTTTTTGCTTCTTCATTTATTATGCAAATTTCCACGTACCTTAAGGTCTAGGAAAGAATATGTTGTCGGTGCAGACCAATTATTTAAAACTTTTAGCTGCTTTTCTATAACTAGCTCATAACCTCATATTGACCAAAAAACAAAAACAAAAAAATATTTTCCTTGAATTAGATTTTACTCCAACTTATAGTTTCTGTAACAACTAACAACTAATTAAATTAATTTTATATGCTCATATCCTCTACATCACACTTAAAGAAAACTACTGGGGAAAAAGTTATAATGTGTTCAATGAAAGCAAACTATCATTTAGAATTGTTTTGACGGACAATATAAGTGGCAGACCATTAACTTGATTAATTCTTTTTTTAAATTCTATTTTCCAACCAATGTGCCGTATTAGAAGAATGCATGGTCATGCTCATTAAAAGGGACAACATTTTCTATAAATTAAAGTCATTTTATTGAAAGCTCGAACTCGGAACCTCGTAAAAAATAAGGGATGACATTAAAAATTATTTTGACGGACAATATACATTTTAATTCTTTCCTCTTAAATTTATGTATTTTCGACATCTTGTTACTAAATACAAAGAGGCATGGGAGTCACAAAAAAAGAAGACACAAAACTCAGATAATATTCTTTTTATATTTGGTGATTTATCTAATTTGACTTCCACTCCTCACCTCCCAAAGAAGAATACAAAGATAATAAATTGTGATAGTTAATATCCACAAAATCTCCTAGTCTCCTTGTCATTATTATTTAAATAATAAGAAATAAGTGAAATTCTTTTTATTTTATTTCGATGTATTCATCTATTATCTAAAAGGTAAAAATTGATCCATTAATCTCAATTTATATCAGATAGACTCACTAAAAAATAAACAATTCTATAAGTGAGATTTATATTCTCAATATTTGTATTTGAGACATTTATGGCCGTACTTTTAGTGATAAAGTAATTTTGCTTTCTTTTTTATTTTCTATTTTTAGAATTAGAATTAATGCATAATTATTATCATTCTCTAATGAAATAAATTTTGCGAAACCTAGTATTTTTTTATATTTTAATTTTCAAGAGATCGAGCCCTTAAGTACAGTAACATTTGTGAGAGAGTCGTGAACAAAAATGAACACTTCAACCT